>BQNB010047691.1:3555-42968 GCA_026074375.1 Tanacetum coccineum | reverse complement strand
GAGAATGTTAAACTTCTTCCGAGAACACGAATACCACTTCCGAGAACTGCTAACGAAGTAAATCTAAACTCGATAATCCTAAATACTCAAATTTACTACCAAAATCGATCTCGATAACTCAAAATCTTCAACCGAATTCTCTGAAAAGCTTTGTACGCTTCTTGGACAAAAATTGAATTCTCGGACGTGAACAAAACCTTACAAAACGAGCACTCTAGTTCTCTATTGGCGATTGATACCACTTGATAGGCCACATTAATCTTGAATCAATCATATCGAACATGTATGCATAGAGAGAATAGTAGAGAAGGCAAGTAAATGAAATTCAAATGAAATAAAAGGGAGGGAAACTTGAAAGTTACAAGTGCATCACCCTCTAATCTTCATTAGAGGGGTATTTATAGTTAATGAAAGGAGGCTTCCCTTCCTTATTTTCCTAACTTGTCACATCTAGTCCTTAGACTTTGGTAATTATGCTATTTCATTCTTTTAGCATAATATACCTTATTACAAACTACTTTGACATTATTAAAAGAAACACTAATTACTTAAATAATACAAAACCACATAATTGACACTTTTAATGATCCTAACAGTTACTGCTCACGAACCGAAACAATAACTTTTCTTGTTGTCGGCGAACCTAGAAGCCCAAACAGAAAACCCTTATGCTCCTTCCAGAAAAACGACCACAACGAACCCTTCTTGATCGATCGTAGTTTACTAGAAAAACCCACGAACCCGAGCTCTTGATACCACATGTAGGTTTTGATAGCCTACAACCTGGAAACTAGAGCGGATAACTACGATCTTGAAGAACACACACACCAGCAGATTATTTAGTTGACAGAAAAGTAAAGAAAGAAGCACAATAATTATAACCCCAATCGAATAATTAGTATTGAAAGAATAAAGTGACAAGACCCCTCCCCCTTCATCTCCTTTTATAGAGATGAGGAGGAGAACAAACCCTAAAACACATAGGCTAGACTTGGGACACAAGTTAACCCATGACCATTTATTTTGACTAATGACAAACTTAACACTTGACTACCCTGGACTTTTGCTAAAATAAAGACTAATATCCTAACATGATGTGACTAAAATCATGTAACCTGGAATCCAGAACATAAGATCATGAAAAATAGATTCAGATTCAGACCACACATCATCAAGAATGAGCAACATTTTGTTATCTGACCCCATTTGCCACATCAGCCTCTCAAGTTGGTTTCTGGCTTCTTCATCAGTTTAAAACTAGTAATGAGTTTTGCCATGATGTTCAAAATTTTGTGGGCAATGTTCTTAAGACTTGATGGTCTTGAGACAGTAACATAAAGGATATTTCTACCAAATAATTCTGTCAAAATACAAGAACACCAAATTGTTATATGGATTATAAAAACAATGCACAAATTAAATGACCATAGTGCCTTACGATACCTTTTATTTCATTGTCATGACAAAGCAGTTTGACCAAAGTAGTCTTTCCACAACCAGCAAGAGCCGAAACCACCACCATACCTGTGTGTCACCATTGAGCAGCCTGTACTTCAATTTTTGAAGATGCCAATCCAAACCAACAATAACCTCAGCTAGAAGCCCAGGAAAAGTGCAAGAACTAGAATACTTATACATATGCTGGTCATGAGTACTATCAATAGCCGAAAGCATTTGATCTAATTTGTTAGCCAAATCATAGATCCCAATCAAACTCCTCATTCTAGTACTACTCATCGTTCTCTCCTCCATATCTATCTGAAAAAACCTTAATAAATCGTGATTCAGACAAATAAGCTTATTCGAATGAATAAACTTTTGGAACATATTCTAAAAGTTTATTCTCGAGCATTTAAGAACGTGCTCTTTCTCCTTTTCCATATATTTTATGAATATTGTGATCTCCTTTTCAGGATGATCTAGCACTTTGCTTAATCTCCGGCTATCACAAAACACTGGCTTGATACTTCGTAAGGTTTCTAAAAGGGGTTTGAGTGCAGTTTTAAATCTTGTAGTTTGCATAGTCTGTTGTAAGACTAGTTCTAGTAACTCATCGGATGCATGTTCCAAAACATTTATATTTTCCACAGCCATGAAGTGATATATTTTACGTGAAGTAAGTTTAGAGAGTGAATAATTTAAAAATGATATTGGTAATGATATTAGTGAATATCATTAACAAGCAATACTATGTATATATAAGTAATCCGATATTGCATGCATGGAGTAATTGTTAGAAACTTTTGAGGAAAAGAGAAACCAACAATTGAAGTCACCATGTAGCGATGTGGATTTTTAATTAAAGCTTTCATTACATATTTGTTGATGTTAATAATAATTAATATATACGAGGGTTAACTTGTTTTTTGATGTTAAGAATAATTAATATATACAAGGGTTAATTTGTTGGTTAGGAAACGAAGTTTGAGTGGTGACATGAATATGCTATTTTTGTATGGTGATTAGGAAGGTGACATGATGGAGAGAATTTAATTAGACTTGGTTATTATAGGCGTATTTGTATTTGCTTATTATTATTATTATGTGATTTCGGGCTTAGCACATGTTAGTTAACTTATGTTTCAAGCTATGTACGCTATTTATTGGGACCTAATGATATTGATTAATTTATGAGGAATTACCAAAACTAATATGATAATCAGAGCCTTCCATCAAATAGACGCCTAAGCCCAAGCCGCTTTATTTTTCTCTCTTTTCTCTTTTTCTTAAATCCACCATGACCGGTGATCCTCAACCCCCTAAACAACACAGATAAAGCATACACCATAGCTAGCATCAAGGCATGTATCCCCACTCCTCTTGATCTAGACAAGCTCAATTACAACTCATGGAGTAAGTTGTTTAAGCGTTTTTGCAAAACATACAACGTTAACAACCATCTTACCGCCACAACCTTAAGCTTTATTGACACCGATTTTGCAGCCATGACTCTCTCGTAGTCATGTGGCTTTGTGCCACTATATCATCTAAATGTTGACATGGTGCTCAACCCTAGTGCAACCAGGAAGAACATATGGGATCATCTTCAAAAGATATTCCATGACAACAAACACGCCCGTGTTATCCAACTAGACAATTAGATCCTTAACATGCAGATTGGCGACCTATCCATCACCGATTATTTTCAAGCAATTGATACGCGGATACAATACACTAATATATTTAATATCTCAACAAGAGCAATTAAGAAAATTCCCTAAGGAAAATTCACTCTTTAAAATATATATATATAATATATAATATACGTATGTTTACCGGAAAGTATGATTTCCCGGGTCGTTTTCCCAACGATTTGAGAAATTGAAACCTCGCTTGATATTGGATACTGATTTGATTGGGTTTTCTATATCTACTAACTAAAAACAAGCAATCAAAAACAATTAAAGCACTTAACAAATAACGGGAAATAAATAAAACGCGACAATTAAGCACGTAAACTAAATTTAACTCCTAAAAATGTAAACTAAATTTCTAAACCTAAGATAGGACAAAAGAAACTTTTAGGAAAAAGAAAAACATTTTTTTGATTATTTTTGAATTTATTAAGAATTAAAAACTAATTTAATCTAATTAAATCTTAAAAAATAGCAAATTAAGTACTAAAAATTTAGAAAAATGATTTTTAAACTTAGAAAAGTCTAAAATAACATAAAAACTCAGAAAACTATTTTTAACTATTTTTAAAATTAAAATCCTATTTTTAAAATTAAAAATAAAAGCTTAAAAATGAAAATTAAAATCTAAAAGTGGTGAAAATGATTTTACTGAATGTAAACCTAAAGCTATTTTTTATAAAACTAAAAACTATTTTTTTGTATTTTTTTGAAACTTTTTTCTATTTTTTATGTATTTTTGAAAATTTAATACTACGAAAAATCCTAGTAAATTGTAAAATAAAAGGAAAAATCTGAAAAATTCAGGTAAAATCTAAAATGCAACAAAGATTTAAAGAAAAATAAAAAGAAAGTTTCAGCTTAACAAATAAGCTCTATAAGCTCGTAGTTAAGCTACGGCTTATAAGCTAAAAGGGAAATGAAAACGTGTTTAAAGATTAAATGGAAAGAGAGGATAACGGATGAGCTATTGTAGCACACTTGTTAACACGTATGGCATATAAGAGGGAGGTCGTGGGTTCGAGGCAGGCAAACCCCTTTTTGTACTTTTTAATTTTGTTTTGCTTATTTTCAAAAACTAATGATTGGAACTTAAAAAGGACACAAAATTAAGCACTATTAATGAAAACAATATTAATTGAAACTCAAAATTAAGCTCTAAAATAGCTTATTAAAAAGCTGTTTCAGAAAGTGGTGTTTTGCTCTTATTTTGACTAAATTAGCTTTAATAAGCTCAAATGAAGCTCAAATTTAAAAAGAAAAGAAGCTTTGGAAAGCTTATAATGTATACTATCTAAAAATGATAAGCTAAATCACCTTGGAACATCTTAAACTAACTGAATTTTGAGATGAAAATGCTAAACTCAGGAAATAAACTCAAGTGCATAAAATCTTTTTAAGCTAAAAAACTTAATAAAGCAATTTAGAACTTAAGTCTTAGTAAAACTGCTTTACCTAGATATAAGCTAGATAACTAAATCATAAAAACCTAATCTATAAGCTAGAAATCAAAAATTTAAATCATAAATCTTAGACCTACTGTTTTTTGGTATTTTTGATTTTTTAGTGACTTTTAAAAGAAAATGTACTACAATAGATAAGCTTAGAAATGAAAAATAAGTCTTAACTTACTTAAGCTATACCTAATCTAAAATCCTATTTAACCTTAGAAGCTTAAAAACCTATGAATTACATAGCTAAAATAACTAAGCAAACGTGACAGCAGGAACAACTTTCGTTCCTATTGTTGCACTTTGCCCATCAAGTGCAAACACTAGTGCAGGGTGTACCTTATAGGGGTAATTCCTACGCTTATGAGTTCACTCTAAGTGAGTGAGGGCAATACAAGTTTTATAGTAGTTACATGTTTTTGGTATTTTTGATTTTTTAGTGACTTTTAAAAGCAAATGTACTACAGTAGATAAGCTTAGAAATAAAAAATAAGTCTTAAACTAAATTAAGCTATACCTAATCTAAATCCTACTTTAACCTTAAAAGCTAAAACCTATGATTACCTAGCTAAAAATTAAGCAAAAAGTGACAGCAGGAACAACTTAGTTCCTGCTGATGCACTTTGCACAAGTGCAAAACAATAGTGCAGGTTAGCTAAGGGGTAATAGCTGCACTAGACACACTCCAATTGAGTGCCAAAATACAATGCAAACAAGATCTAAGCTTTGGAAGGCTTAGATCAAATTTTTACAAGCTTAAGGAATAGGAAATAATGCCCTGGTGCAAAGCTTAAGATAATAAGCTCAAACTTTTGAGATTTTGAAAACTAACTTTTAAAAACTATTGTACTAATGTTAAAAAATGATTTTAAAGCTGACCCAAGCAAAATCTACAACTTAACTTGACTTTTAATGGTCAAACTCAGCTTATGCCAAATACCCCTTAATATTCATGACAGTTTTGAAATACTATGAAAAAATAAATCTACTTATTAAAACTACTAAACCAGATATTAACTAGCTTATAACAAACTTAATTAACATGATCTATTAACAGAATTAAGCAAAAACCTAAGATCTACACTAATGCTCTTGTATTTTTGGTCTTTTATGGTTTTTTTAAGACTAACTATTAAAAACTAAGATCTATTATAATAAGGCTAAAAACAGATTAAGATTAATGATTAATAAGCACAGGTAGAGAGAATTAAGCACTAATAAGCTAGTAGATTAAGCAAATAAGCAATATTACTCTAATAAGCAGTTTAAGCTAAATAAGTAAAGAGACAAGGAATTTTAAAAGGAAACTTACTTTAGACTTCAGCTAAATAGAAGCTAATACACAATTAAGCTGCTACAAGCTCTCCTAGCTTATAAATAAGCTAGGAGTGAAGTACTTGGGAGTTCATCCATTGCTAACTCCCCTTCCTTAAGCTTTAATCCAATAAAGTCCATGGTAAATGTAAGTTAAGCTGTTTTAAGGTTTAGATAGGATTAATTCTGAATTGATTAAGCTCTATTTCAGCTTATAGACTGAAAAGAGCTTATTATGAGCTTATTAGCTTATTAAAATAGTTTAGTTGAATGAGAGAGCTTATGAGTTGAAAGAAAAGAGAGCTTATAACAAAATTAAACAAAATTTCATTAAGAAAAACTGAATTACATCACTTAAAAAGAAGTTACAACTGATTTTAAATCTAAATTACATTAAGCTTTTAAAAAAACTACACTAGGCTAAAACTAGAAAAGAAAGGAACCATCTTGTGTGTGATGGGGGGTGCTATTTATAGCACCATAGTGAAGCTTCTAGGCCTTTGAGTCTCTGCACGCTCCTCTTAATCTACACCCTTCAATTCTTCAATCATTGGATCTTAAGTTTTAGCCGTTGGATCACTAAGTAACCTCACACGGATTGCCAAGCTGGCAATCCATGTGAGGCTCACTTGTGCTTCTTCTCTGAGTAGAAATAGTATAAAACTCACATTCCATGTGTGCTTTCCTTGCTCTGACATGGCTTGATCATGAGAGTGAGCTAATGATTGCTTTGATAAGACTGAATTAACCTTGCCATTTCATTGTACTACACTTGAATAGACGTAATCACCCTTCAATTTTAAAAAACCCTTTGATTTACCTATGGTGAAAGTTAGGGACGATGGGTGAATAGTGATTGGGTTTGGCGCCCAAATTATAACTGAAAGGGTAAATTTCAGTTATAGCTTTGGCTAAATTACAAATCCAGTCCTTGTGTATGTTTATAAACGGTGTAGTGTAAAAGAAAGTTTTGAAAATGACAGGAATAACCCTTGTGGTTTATAGAAAAGGGGTATTGGGCTAAGGATTGGGCTTTTGGATCCGGGTGAGGCCCATTTAGGCTTAGGGAACATTTATGAACTTTTCTGAAAGTTGAGGGGTTATTTTGAAACACTTTGGGTCTTGTTGACTTTTGTTGACCAATATTGACTGGAGTTGACTGTAGTTTTGACTTTTTTCAGGCTTTGGCTTCCGGCTTTTGTTCACTCTTCCGTTCTCGTGTCCGTGTTTGCTTGTTTTTGATGGTTTTCTTGTGATTTCTGATATATCCGTACCGGCACACACAAAACACAAATACAAGCATATTTTTGCCATTTTTGGTCTGTTTTGGGTTTATTTGGGCTATTTTAAGCATAAATGGATATGTGTATTTAACACTTATCAAGCACGAATACCAAACGATCGATCGTGTGGATCCATGACGTAGCACAAATCACCAACACAAACAAAAATAAACAGACGATCATGTGGATCTGTGACCTAACACAAATTACCAACACAAATAAAAATATACAAACGAATGTAGGGTTTTTTTAGAATGATAGAATGAAAGGGTTTTGTTTTGTGGATCGATGGTATGGTTGATACCATGTAAGTTTGGTGAATGTGAATAAATATTATTGATTAAGTATGGTACATTATATAAGGTATACATGAATATTCTAGAAGTGGACTTGAGCCCAAACAACACATTTACATAATCATATTATAATATGGGCTAGCACTTTCAATGCAAGTGTGCAGAGGAGTTTTGGGCTAAAGTCAAACTCAAAATGGGTATATGTTGTGTTGACATGGAATGATATAGTTAACAGTTTCTCTAAAATGTACTATGGTAATTCCATTAATAGTATCATCAGAAGATTGAGTTTGGCGGCTTGTGTATACTTAATTTGGTAAGAAAGGAATTGCAGAATGTTTAGAAATAAAAAAGACCATTGTTGAGTTGTTTGACACATTCAATGAAGTTATCAGAATGAGACTAATAACTTTGAAGGCAAGAACGTCTTATGATGCGATAAGTGCCCAGAAAAGATGGAATGTGAATATCTTATGTCCTGATGAGATTACCAACTATGATAAAGATTGCAGTGATAAAACAATGTTGGTTTGAATTCCTAAAAGGACTGCTTGGATTTTAGTTTTATAGTAGAAGGCTTATAATTTGGAGGAAACTTAAAGAATTTATGTTCTTTGGTTCTTAGCATATGAGGGTGTGGTCTGTATCCTAAGGATTTTTTGGCCTTGTCCTAGAACTATGTTGATGGGTTCTCTATGCAAAGACCACCTCTGCTAGAAGCCGACGGGTTTTGCTTTTGGAAAACCCACTTTGAGGCTTACATTAAGTCTAAAGTATATGACTTATAGGTAAGTCATATCAAAACGATGATTTTACTAATTGAAGAAAGAAGACACGAACAAAGATGATGAAGGAGACGCCGTATGAAATTCTCAAGGATGAACAAAAGAAGCAACTCGGAAAGAACAACGATACCAATATGACTCTTTACAGTGCTCTACCTCATAAAGAGTACGAACGAATCTTCATGTACCAAACCACCAAGGAAGTATGGCATACACTCATCATCACTCACCAAGGAAATTCACAAGTCAAGGATTGCAAGATTGATCTTCTCACTCAACAATATGAGAAGTTCTTAATCTTAAGTGAAAAAAACTATTGATAGCGGCTTCACTAGATTCAATGCTATTGTGACTAGTCTCAAATATATTTAATCCAGACTATTCTAGCAAGAATCATGTGAGGAAGTTTTCTTCGTGCTCATCCACTAAATGAAGATCCAAGGTGTACGGCCATTGGAAAAGCAAAGAGATGGCCTACAACAACCTCTTCGACGAGCTAAACGGCAAACCTTAAGGTCTCTGACATGATCTTGGAAAATGTTGGCGAGCTTCCAAGACCACCAATGGAAAAGTTATGTCGTTAGCATCTCAAAGCTAAAAGTCACTAGGGAAACAAAGTAGTAAGAATCGTGATAGTCAAGAAGGAAGCGATGGAAGAACGTAGACCAATAAGAGGCCGAGCAGTTCAACTTAAAGGCTAGGGAACCTCTGTAACATTTCTTTCAGCAAGGGTAAATCGATTCGGACGTGTGATGAGTGCATTCTATACACTTTTTCGGGTTGTTTACCCCCCTAAATCATGCATATGCATGCCCAAAATATGTACTTAATCATTCCTTTTTAGGTATTTAGCAGTTTGGAAGGCATTGGTATGAAAACACCGCGACTTAGGCTCATTTGGAGAAGAAACGGACGAGACTACGGACCTACACCAACATTGCTCAAGAATTTCTCCTCAAAAGCTGGAGACGGCGTCACATATTACACGTGACGCTGTCACAAATCCTACCACGACGGCGTCATGTTGATCCCACGCCTTGATCGATTCTTTATGATAAAAGAGTGTGTTACCATTGGACATAATCCAAAATAATAAATGATTGAACTTTGTATTTATACCAAAGTGTAGCGGAATCTACACCTAGATACTCTAGAGATAATATATGAATGAAAATAATAGATTACAAATACACAATTAACATAAAACTCACTTCTTCAATATTATAAATAATGACGAGTACTCTTTAAGTACTGGTGTTTACAAATAACCTTAAAGCTATTCAAATTCCTCGAGTCTACATGGTATACTACTAAAAGTTCTATCTATCACTACTCTAGGGATCTCCTTTTATAGAAATACAAGGAGCCCTTTACAAATATATCTGCCTATCTATTAGGATCAGTTACAATTCAAAACTAAATATCCCGAAATACTCTCCATGCATTCTTATCTTCAGTTCATTAGCTTTGACCATTTAGCAGTACTAACTCCTTCTACTAGCAGTATTAAGTAACCTTGGCAGTACTAACTTTGTACTGGCAGTACTAACTCCTTTAGTACTGTTGGCAGTATTAAGTCATATGAAGATTTATTCCTAACAATCCTCCCCTAAACTTGTGATTGTCCTTCAAATCATCAAGTTTCTTCTGAATAAAATCTTCTAGTCTCTCTTTCTGCTAATTAGATTCTTTCAAACACATCAGTCACTTCTTCACGTTGAGATCTTATTAATCCTGAGAAGGTTCAAATGCCTGGGAACTCTCATGATCTACCCCTCCAATTATTCTACTTAACATCTTTGGTCCAACATCTCTGCTATAAGGGATACTACTTTTCTGTCAACATAATGAAATTGCCAATCCATTGTTCCATCAACAAAATATGAATACCAACAAAAAATAACATAACGCCAGCTTAGAAGATATACTCAGGTTGATCTCTCCAAATCTCATCATCTTATCAGCTCCAACAAAGTATTAATCTCCCAAAGCATAAGATCAAATCCTTCTGGTGCCTGAAGTAACAGTATCTCGTCCTTAACTAATTCTGAATAATTCTTTCTACATTCCATCTGTCAAAATCTCAAGCTTTCACTCAATTACCGTATAATTCTTTGAGCTTCCATCACCTCTGAAAACTTGATAGTACATGAAAGTCTCTGTCAACACACATGTCTTCCAATCTACAATAGGAAACTTTGTTGATAAAGATTCAACCTCTATGTGAGCCTCTTCTCTAGGTACTATATCCAAAAATCCCGTGATGACATCTTTCTCAGCATCTTCTGTAGCTTTTGGTCCTCTCCTTGTGTTGTTTTTCTAGGAATAAGGATTTCCTTTCTCTTTGTTCCAGGTATTCTTTAACAACTTCTTCCCCTTTTCTTCTTGAGTAACAACTTTTTCTACCCACAATCTTTTTAGAGACCTTTTTTTTTCAGGAGACTTTTGCTTTTTACTTCCTTTAACTGCACCATAGGCACAATATTTTGATTAAAATCCATACCTTTTCAAATATTGGCCTTAATGTCATTGTAATACATTCCCTTAGAAGCAGTTGATCTAATAATTTCCTTTGGTTTCTTCAATATTTTGATCATATTCCTTCTAGCTTGGGCCAAATATCTTTGGCTTCAATTTAAAGAGAATGATACTAATGACAGAAGATCATTCCAATCAATCTTCTTGTAGTCTAGCTGCAATCCATTGCTCTTTCTTTTTTCCTTTCTTCTTCAACCACTGTCTTAGCAACAATAAAAATGAAAGTGCGTCACACACCCACACCCTGACAAGCCGTATCCTGGATCGCACTCCCCCTCCCGGAAACCCCCACTATACTACGCGGACCACATTGGGGGGATTAATTGGTACGAGCTCCGCATCTCTAGAAATACGAGCTCTTTGTTCCTCATTCCTTAGCTCTCAAGCCTAATTGCTTCAGCATAACATAACTGTTCTTGTTCAAGGTCCTATCTTAGGACTTCTTCTTAGCTCTTCCTCTATCAATAGGAGCTTTACCTTCCGGCTTGTCCTGTCTAGCTCTTTTCTCAGCACTTCTTCTTGAGTATGCTGAGGAACTGTTACATACTCAATGAAGAAGTGCTGAAATGAGCAAGACAGGACAAGGAAAAGCCAATATTGATAAGGAGAGCCTAAGAAGAAGTCAAATAAGGACCTTGAAACAAGAACAAATAAGTTATGCTGAAGCAATTAGGCTTGAAGAGCAAATAATGAGGAACAAAGAGCTCATATTTCTAGAGATGGCGGAGATTGCTAGACATGGGATGAAGAATACAGGAAAAGAGCAATGGATCAGCAACAGACTACAAAGAAGATTGGGATTGAAGTTCCTCAACATAGATATCCTTCTCTTACAAATGAAGCCCAAGACCCATTGCCCAAGCTAGAAGGAATATGTGATCAAATTATTAGAAGAACCAAAGGAATTATAAGATCACTGCCTTCAAGGGAATGTCTTACAATGACATAAGGCCAATATTTGAAAAGGTATGGGATTTTAATCAAAATATTGTGCCTATGGATGCAATAAAGGAATTAAAAAGCAAAATCTCCTGAAAAAAAAAGGTCTCCTAAAAAGATTGTGGAAGAAAAAGCTGATACAACCAGAAGAAAATGGAAGAGATTTTTAAGAACCTAACAAAGAGAAAGAAATCTATTCCTAGAAAAACAACAAGGAAGAGACAAACTACAAAAGAAAGCTGAGAAAGATGAAACTCAAGGTATTAAGGAATATAGTACCTAGAGAAGAGGCTCACCATAGAGGTTGAATCTTAACCAACCAAAGTTTACCTATTGTAATTGGCAGACATTTGTGTTGACAGAGACTTTCATGTACTATCAATTTTTCAGAGGTAGATGGAAAGCTCGCAAAGATATTATACGGTACTAGAGTGAAATGCATGAATATTTGACAAATGTGATGTAGAAAAGTATTCAGAAAAGTTAAGGAAGATACAGTAACTTCAGCAGCCAGAAGGATTGATCTTATCTTTTGGGAGATCTACTAACTTTGATTTGAGCCTATTGAAGATGATGAGATTTGGAGAGATCAACATGAACGTATATCTACTAAGCTGGAGATTAATTGAATTTTTGTGTATTCAATATTTTGTTGATGACAATGGATTGGCATTCATATGTTGACAGAAAAGAAGTATCCCTTAGCCAAAGATGTTGACTAAAGAAGTAAAGTAGAAAAATGGAGGTAGATCATGAAGAGTGTCCCAGGCATATGAAACTTCTCAGATCACAGATCTCAAGTGAAGACGTGACAGATTGTTTGAAAGAATCATTATCCCCGGACATAAGAAAGAAGACTATAAGTTTTATTCAGAAAGAACCCTTGATGATTTGAAGGACAATCACAAGTTAGGGGAGATTGTTAGGAATAAATCTTCATTATGACTTGAATACAGCCCACATCACTAAAGGAAGTTTAGTACTAGCCATTACAAAGTTTAGTACAGCCAAGTTACTTAATACTGCTAGTATAAGAAAGTTAGTACTGCTCATGGTCAAAGCAGATGAACTGAAGATAAGATGCATGGGAGTATTTCGGGATATTTAGTTTTTTTTGTTTTTGTTTTTTTGGGTTTTTGTTTTGAATTGTAACCCCCCGTTGATCCTATATATAGATATGCAGATATATTTGTAAAGGTGGCACCTTTTATTTCTATAGAAAGGGAGATCCATTGAGTAGTGAAAGATAGCAACTTTTAAGAGATACATTTAGAGAGAATTTGTAATAGCTTTAAGTTTTTGTAACCCCAGTACTAACAGAGTACTCGTATTATAATAATATTGAAGCAGTGAGGTTTTAAGTTAATTTGTATATGTAATCATTACTGTTTCATTCATAAATATACTCTAGAGTACAAGTGTAGATTCCGCATAACACTTTGGTATAAATACAAAGTCTACAACTTATTATTTTGGATTCTTACCAAGGTAACACACTCTTTATATCATAAAGAATCCGATCAAAGCGTGAGGATCAACATGACGCCGTCGTGTAGATTTGTGACAACGTCACGTGTAATATTGTGACGCCGTCCCACTTTTGAGGAGAAATTTCTTTGACAATGTTGGTGTAGGTCCCGTAGTCTCGTCCGTTTCTTCTCCAAATGAGCCCGAAGTCCGCAGGGTGGTAGGAATTAATTTTTTGTAGGGGGGGGGGTGGGGTTTTTATGGTGTATTTTTTTTTTTTTTTTTTATTTTTTTTTTTTTTGAATTTTTATTAATTAATATTTTATTGGGGCGAATGATGGCAGACAATTTAGTGATTTTTTTTACTTTTTTTTTTGTTGTTTGATGGGATCTGAATAATTGACATAGAGAGATGATAGATAAATAGTGTATTGATGATGTATAGATCGTATTAGGGGGGGGGGGGGGGGGGGGGGGGGGGGGATTTTTTAGTAAGATTACTATACTTTCATACACATAGATTAGTATGGAACATTACATAAACGATTAAGCTTGAATCAGACCAACGTTAAAAAGAAAAAAAAAAAAGGTCGAAAAGAAACCACGCTTGATGATAATATAACAAAAAAAAAGACAAAAAAAAACAAAAAAATGTATGTAGAAATTAAAAAACTTAAAATAGACATACAGAAAAAATAGAATAAAGTCCAACATTAAAACAAATTTGTATTAAAAAACGATGTTACTTGCATATGAAGTTGCAAGAACCAAATAAAAATAAGAGATCAGGGATCAAAATAAATGGAATAAGTGCGAGCAGGGGCTAAACAAAATAAAACAAAAATAACAACATAAATAAAAACTAAGAGCGGGGAGAAAAATTCACCTCACCACTAACAACCCAACCCCCCCCACCCCCCCTCCCCCTCCCCCCCAAACAAATTTCCTCCCAATCCTACCACACTGCTAAAAACCAAAAAAGGAATGCTTCAGCACACTCAATTGGTCCTGAATGCTATGAATTAGGGGGTTACAACCACCCCGAAAAGTGTTATAAAATACACCTCATCACACGTCCGAATCATTTACCCTTGCTGCAGAACTTACAGTGAAGTTCCCTAGCCCTTCAGATGAATGCATCGGCCTCTTCTTGTCTACTCATATCATCGCTTCCATCTTGACTAACACTAGTCATTACTAGTTTGTTCCCTAGTGACTTTAGCTTTGTGAGAGACTAACGACATAACCTTTTCCTTGTGGACTTGAGAAGCTACGCAACATTTTCCCAAGATCATTCAATCGACCTAAGGTTGCCGATTATCTTTCGCGTCAAGAGTTGTGTAGCCAACTCTTTGCTTCTTCAATGGCCGTCACCAGGATATCTTCATTTTAGTGGACAGAGCCACGAAGACACAATCCTCACATGATTCATGCTAGAATAGTCTTGATCTAAATATTTTAGATTAGTGACAATAGCATTGAATTTAGTGAAACTGCTATCAATAGTTTCTTCACTTGAGATTAAGAACTTCTCATATTGTTGAGTGAGAAGATCAATCTTGCAATCCTTGACTTGTGAATTTTCCATGTGAGTGATGATAGTGTAAGCCTACTTCCTAGTGGTTTGGTACAGAAGATTCGTTCGTACTCTTTAATGAGGTAGAGACATGTAAAGAGTCATAATGGATCGTTGTTCTTTCCGAATGCTCTTTGTTCAACCTTGAGAAGTTCCATACGGCCGTCTCCTTTAGCACTTTGTTCCGGAGTCTTCCTTTCCAATAAAAAACATCGTTTTGAATGACTTCCTATAAGTCCAATAATCTTTAGACTGAAGGTAAGCTCAAAGTGGGAGTTCCAAAAGCAAACCCTCGCTCTAGCAGAGGTGGTCTTTAGACATAGAGAACCACAACCAAAGTTTCTCTCGAGCTATAGATCTTTACTCTACTTTTTCAAAAACCAAAGTTAGGATTTTGAATTTTTGGAAAAGAAGTTTTCAACTTAAAATGACTTCTTGGGAAGGCTTTAACGCTTGAAAAATTAAGTAAACTGCTTTAATACCAATTGTTGAACCGTAGAGGGGGGTTGAATAAGGTTATCTTGACTTCTTTGAAGTTTTTAAAACTTCAAGTCACAAATAACCAAGTGGTGTGATGATCTACTTAGCAAAGAAGCAATAAGTAGATGGAGATAGAGAGAGAAAGAGAGGCACCACGATATATATTGGTTCGGGATGGGGGGTTTAGACCATTCGAATGTCCAGTTGCGAATCCACGACAACTAATTAATTACACTAGTATAATTCTTATATTGCCAATAAACTATATTATACTTCTCTCCACCGATATGCAATAATATTGGAGCTCACTAAGAAGACATACTCCCTATGGTATTCCTCTCTCGGAATCCACCCCTAAGAACCCATGATTCGACTTAACCTCTAGGATCACTTAGATCAACTAGGACCACTAAGAACTTCCCCTTGGAAGCTTACCAAATCCCAACTATATCTCCAACGATCTAGGCTTGATCACAAATATTACAAAACGTATTTTACAAACAATTAAATATTGAATATGATTGTTGAACGCAATTCCCCAACCGTAACTAGAGACTCAATATAATAGAAATGGTTTAAGAAAGAAGACCCTTTGATAAAACACCCTATTTTTAGGGTTATTTATGACGTCAAAAAATTCACTATGTCTTTCAGTATTGATAACGGCTTTTGCTATTAAATTGTAATACGTTAAGTAAATTCGCGAAGCTAAAAATTAGCGTTCAATATAAACTGGCCATCAAACAATTAATGATTACATCACAAGTGTTAAGTAATTATTTTAGAGGATAATTATTAGCTTTGTTCATTTTACTTTTATTGGTTACGTAAACTTGTTACGTTTCGCGATAAAGTACGTTTAGGCATACCCGGAACCACCATAATTAATCTACGCTTCAACAAATGCCTATGTTTTTATCCAATGCTCAAAGTTTTTATAAAACTTTACCCATGTGTATCAAATGGGACGCTGATAGGTGTAAAATACACATATCCGTTAATACCACAAATAGACCCTAAAATCGACCATAAATACACTAAAAATGGCAAAAATTAACTTGTTTTTGTGAGTTTTTGTATTGCAGGTACGATATAGCATAAATCACAAGAAAAACGAGGTTCCTAAACGGGCCCCCCCCCCCGAACACGACACAAGAAACGGAAGAGCACAAAAGAATCCAGATATGCAAAGCCAAGAGCTGAAAGCAAAGTCAAAAAGTCAAACCTTGGTCAATAAAAGTCAAAGCCACAAAATTAAAAAAAACCCAAATGTTACCCAAAATAGTCCCCTCTATTTAAAAAAAAATCACACCATTGGCCCTAAACCTAAATGGGTCAGCCTCGGATCCAAAGCCCATTGCCCTAGCCTAATCCCATTTATAAAACCACAAGGACATTTCCTAATCTATATATGAAAGCCTTTTAACACCATACTCTTTTATAAACCAACCACAAGGACTAAATTTGCCAAAAGCCTAAAGTTTAAATTGAGTTTACCCGTTTCAGTTATAAAAGAGCGCCAAAGGGGTGTTACTGTTCATCATCCCCTACCTCATTTACCTCGCTGTCAAATCAAAGGGCTTTTTCCAAATTGGAGGGTACGGAAGTTTATTCAAGAGGTCATTAACACAAGGGCAAGGTCAAATCAGTCTTATCAAGCTCCCATTGGCCAAAGAGCGCAAGTCAGGATCGTGTACAAGCAAAAGAAGCACACCAAATTGATGGGATTTACTCTACATTTACTCACACAACAAGCACAAGTGAGCCTCAAACGGATTGCCAGCTTTGCAATCTGTGTGAGGTCATTTAGTGATCCAACAGATGTAATCACTCCTCCAATGATTGGGAAAATGATTGGCTATGATTGATTGGAGCGTGGGCATCAAGCAAGGCCTAGAAGCTTCAGAGGAGTGCTATAAATACACACACCTCACACTCACACACAGATCTAGTTTTTAGGAATAGTTTGGTAGTTTTTAGCTTAAAAAATTACTTATTGTAATAACCTTGTAAAATTCAGTTTGTAATTTTCTTTTTGATAATGAGTCAAGTCTTATTTTACAGGAAATCTAGTTTTTAAATAATCTGTCAATAGCACTTTTATTTTTCACTCATAAGTTCTCAATTCTTCTCAAATGATAAGCTAAATATCAAAAGCTACTAAATAAGCTCTTATTAGTCTCTAAGCTAATAATTGAGCTCAAATCTCACCTTAATCATACCTTAACTTTTAAAAACAGCTTAAGGCCTTATAACCTTTGCTTTTGGACTTGTGAGCTTTTGGAAGGAACCAGTTTTTTTTGTTTTTTGGTTAAGGAAGGGCTCTCAAGACTTATACTGCTTAATTTATCTATAAGCCATACAAAAGAGGGTGTTGAATTTAGCTCAATTGAGCCTTAGCTTCTGTTTAGCTGAAGCCAACTGTAATCTCTATGACATTCTTGTCTTTAAATTTTTTAGCTTAAAATTGCTTAATAGCTTAGATTAGCTATTATGCTCTTAATTGTCTTAACGTTTCTAGCTGCTTATCGCAAGTTAAAATTTCTACTTAGTGCTTATTCATCAAATTTAGTCATCTATTTTTAGCTTAATCTTTAAATTTCATTTTCTGTCTTTAAAATCCATAAAAACCAAAAATAATTTAGCATAGTGTAGATCTTTTATTCTAGCCTAGTTAATATTGATTTGATTTCTGTTGTTATGAGTTTCTTATAAGCAAGTTTTTTATCTGGTAAATTATGTTTTGATATGAGATGCTTAGATTCTAATGTTTTTAAATAAAATCTGTCAAATCCAAAGGGGTGTTTTGGTTTTAAAGATTTTGACAATCAAAAGTCATAGGATCTGTGTTATCAATTTGGACAGTTTAGTTTTACTTAGCTTATCAAGTTTTTAAATAAGTTTTGAGGGGTTAGTTTACAGTTTTAAAAATCATTTCATGGCTGGATAGCTATAACCTCAGCAACAGGGAGTTTTCATTTGATTTTCACTTGTCAAATTTTGGAACCACGCCCATCTAAGCTTGGTTCTTACTTTATTGTGTTTGACCACACACTCAACAAGAGTGTTGAGTGCAGGTAACCTCACTAGGTTACCCTGTACATTTGGATTGGCTAATTGCAATTTGCATCAGCAGTACTAACATCAGTTAGTACTGCTGAACTTTTGGCTTCATTTAGAATCGTAATTATAAATTCTTAGCTATCAAACATAGTAGATTTGAGGTTTTCATCATAGCTTAAATAGAGATTGGTCCCTCAGGTGGTCATTTCTAGCCTAATCTCTTAGTTAAATTTGATGTCAAAAGTTCATAAAATTCTTAAAAAAAGCCAAAAACAGTAGTATTATAATTTAGCTTCTAATTTTAGAATTTTAAGTTTTAGTATCTGATTTTCTTGTTTAAACTTATAGCTTATTAGTTGTTTGTTAAGTTCTCATAAGCTTAGTTCATGTCTTAGCTTATTGTGCATTTGAGCTTAGCTTAATTTTGAGCTTTTAGAGTTTAGTTCTGAATTTGCTCTTTTGATCTTAAATTCTAGATGGCTTATAGTGTTCTCAGTTAAACTAGCTTATTAGGATAGAGCTTATTCGCATCATACTTCTTCAAACAACTTTTGATTGCCAAAACAAGCTTATATTTAAGCTTGTACAAGCCTTTAAGTGTCAACAAAGTTTTTCTTAAGCTCAAACCCTTAGTTTCTGTAACAGCTTTCTCTTAAGCTGTTTTTGAGCTTAGTTCCCAGTTTAATTAGTATTTGTTTTTTGAAAAATGCTTAAAAATTAGTCCTTTTTAAGTTTCAAATTCAGTTTGTCATAAAGTCAATAATAAAAAAATAGGCAAAAAGGGGTTGCCAACTTCGGAACCCAAGACCTCTCTCTTATAATCCATACGTTTTACCAGTTTGCTCCAATAGCTCATCCATTCATAACTCCCCATAAAATATAATATATATATTGAATTTATACTTTAAACACATTTCCATTTCCTATATAAATAATAAGCCGTAGCCTATTAGCTTATTTTCCACCCCACTTATTAGATAAGCTGGGATCTTAGTTCTAATTTTCTTATCTTCCTTGTTACTAGATAGACTTTTCCTGATTTTTTGGTAATTTTTCATTTAGTAGATTAATTTTTATCATTTTTCTTAAGTTAAAAACAAAAAAAAAAAAAAATTTTCGAAAATACATAAAAATAAGAAAAAAAGTTTCAGAAAAATACAAAAAATAGGTTTTTTAGTTTTATAAAAAATAGCTTTAGGTTTACATTAAGAAAACTCATTTTCACCACTTTTAGATTTTAATTTTCATTTTTGAGCTTTTAAATTTAAGTTTAAAAATAGGATTTTAATTTTAAAAAATAGTTAAAAATAATTTTTTGATTTTTTATGTTACTTTAGACTTTTCTAAGTTTAAAAATCATTTTTCTCAATTTTTAGGACTTTATTTTCTATTTTCTAGGATTTAATTAGATTTAAATAGTTTTTAATTCATAATAAATCCAAAAATAAAAGAAAAAATATTTTTCTTTTTCTTAAAATTTTCTTTTGTCCTAATTTAGGTTTAGAAATTTAGTTTACATTTTTAGGAGTTAAATTTAGTAAAATTTGCTATTTGTAGCTTTTAATTGCTTCCGTTAATTTGTTTAACTGTTTAATAGCTTTTAATTGTTCATTTTAAATTGTTGCTTTTATTTAGTAGTTTAGAAACTCAAGAATATATTTTCTCTCATTCAAATCACAATCCAAGCTAAAGCAAGGTTTCAATTTCACAAGTCGTGAAACGACCGGAAGTCTTACTTACCCGTTAATATACGACTTATATATTATATATATATCTTTTAAGAGTGAATTTTCCTTAGGGAATTTTCTTAATTACTCTTGTGGTATTATATCGTATATTTTATTAGTGTATTAAAACTACCACACCAAGTTTTTGGCGCCGTTGCCGGGGACTTGTGTTACAGATTCCTTCGTTTACGTTTGTTGATGGTTTGAAGATCCTTTCGTCTTCGAAAGTTTCATTTTTGTTAAATATTTCAAAAATCCAAAAAAAAATTAAAAAGTAAAAAATATTTTCTTTTTTCTTTTTAGTATAATTATCATATAAAAACATATAAAAAAATCAAAAATATAAAAAAAATTGTCCTTAAAAAAGAAATAAAATACACAAAGTTGGTAAAAGAACACCAACATATAATACCTTCAATTGAGGTATTATCATAAATAAGTTCCGGTGAACTTGAAAAGTTCCCAAATCGAACCAAAGATTTAAAAACTTGCCATTTGTGTCACTTACGAAGTACGGCTCACCTTGAAAAGCAATTTTTGAGAGTTACCGTGAAGTAAGTTGATTATTTGGTTTTAAGTTGTCTTCCGTGTATCCGTTTAAAATAGATTGCTAAAAAAAATTGTCTGCTTTTTAATTTCTTTATTTTTAGTGCATGCGCACTCGATCTCAAGCTCGTAATCGAAATCGTCGACAACACTAGTAACAAGCGGTTTATTTGTTGAGGAACCCGAGTTTCCAATGGCCGACAATCGTACCATGGCTCAGATGTTACAAGCTCCCATCGAGGGATACGAAGATGCAATTGTTGTTCCACCGATAAATGCAAACAATTTTGAGCTTAAACAACCTTTGATCAACCTTGTGCAAAGTAATAAGTTCACGGGTAGACAAGACCCTCATAATCACCTTCGATTTTTCAACAAGGTCACTTCAACGTTTAGACATCCCGAAGTTCCGAACACTTCGATTAAGCTTTTGCTTTTTCCTTTCTCTCTAGACGGTGAAGCCCGAGATTGGCTAGATAAGAAACCTCCTAATCAATTCCTCACCATGGGATAGACCTGGTTTCAAATTTCATAAATCATTCCTTCCACCTACCAAAAACAACTTACCTTCGAAACAAAAACAAAATCACTACGGTCTACCAAGAACTGAATGAAACCTTCAACGAAGCATGGGAACGTTTCAAAGAACTTCTTTGTCAATGTCCTCATCATGGTTTCTCGGAATTACACCAACTTGATACGTTCTATAATTCTTTGAATACCAATGATCAAGATGCTTTAGATTCCGCCGCGGGTGGAAATTTTCTAGATAAGATGCCTCTGATGGTTTTAGCCATTATTTAGAGTATATCTAAAGTTCGTTACTCAAGAAGTCTGCAATTGAACAAAGAGCGAGTACGAATGCTCCTTCTTCTACTAGTCTTCTCCTTCCAAATAAATTCTTTCGAGATTCAACAAATGGCCGCCTTACTTGAAGACAAAATGAATATAGAAAGAGCGTAGAGAAAGCGCTTAGTGGAAAAGAATGATACGACTCCTGCTTCCGTCAAAGTTATTGAGTGAAGTTTGTGAGTCACTGTGGTTTCAAACATAATTGTTTCAAACAATTGGTCATTAACATGGAACGCAATTCCCGTTTTTCATGAAAACATTCATCATTCCAACAAACGCCGCCGTTGGCAATTGTTCAAAGAAATCCTCCTAATTTGGCAAACCAAATGAGACCACCGGGTTTCAATCAACCAAATGTTCAAAACAAGCAAGGGAACCAAAGCCGATATCAAGGAAACAATTTCAATTCAAATCAAAACTGTGGAAATAATTTCAATCAAAACCATCAAAACAATCAAGGTCAAGTTTATCAACCACCAACCAATCAACCACCGGTTTACCAAGTTACCACCATATTCAAGCTCCCTACGCCCCAAATTCAAGAGTTTCGAAAAGCAGTTTTAAAACACGTCAAAGCAAACGATGCGGTATTGAAAGAATGATCAAAATTCAAGGTCAAAATTTGCAAAATCAAATGGCTAATGTTACGAGTTTGTTGACAAGTCTTTGTGATAATTTCAAAAATCCCGCCTCTACTTCGAATTCGGGTACTCTTCCAAGTTAAACCGTAACTAACACTCATGAGCATGTAAATGCTATCACCATAAAAAAAAAAAAAAGAAAAAAAAGAAAGCGGTAAAACTAGGGAAGGACCTTCGAACCGCTTATTCCTACACCCTTTGTTTCTACCCCTCCAAAGGAACCCGAACAAAACCCGGAGACGTCAATGGACAAAGTGCAAAAACCAAGTTCAGAAAGTACCGCACAAGTCCTACCTCCGGAGGAAGAAGAATCCATTTTCATGGAAATTCCAAAACCAAAAGCAAAGAAAACCGTTAATGTTGAAATTCAAGATCTTAATTCTCCAAGACCTAATTCGTATCCATCTAAACTTCCATATCCCGAGAGGATGAAAGTGAGAGAGAACGATAAACCAAGTGCTCAACATAGCCAGTTCCTAAAGATGTTCAAACAATTCCGTTTAGAGATTAGATTGAAAGATGCTCTTATCGAAATGCCAAAGTTCAACAAATGGTTAAGCTCGTTGCTAAGGAACAAAGAGAAGCTCGAGGAGATCGCCATCACAACTGTGAATGCTGAATGTTCCGCCATCATCATGAACAAAGTTCCCGAGAAGCTCGAAGATCCTGGAAAATTTCTTATCCCATGTGCTTTACAAGAGCTCAATAGGACTAGTGCTTTAGCCGATTCAGGAGCTAACATAAATCTTTTACCTCATTCTATCTACAAGAAACTTGGGCTTGAAGCTTTGACTCCTACTCGAATGACACTCGAGCTTGCCAATCGTTCCATTACTCACCCAATGGGCATAGCCGAGGATGTTGTAGTTAGAGTTGATGGTTTCACTTTTCTTGTGGATTTTGTGGTGGTTAATTTTGAACCCGACCCGAGAGTGCCTATTATTTTAGGAAGACCTTTCCTTCGCACCGCAAAAGCTCTCATTGATTTGTACGAAGAAACATTGACTTTTAAGAGTAGAAGAAGACTTGTTTATTATGCCGATAAATCTGAGAAAAACAAAAATAAGCATTTTGTTCACGCCATTTCTGTAATCGATTTCTCAAAAGATGATCCGTTTAGTGGCAGTACCACTATCCATTCTGATGATCCTTCTCCTAGTTTTCTCTCCGGTGAAGACTAGTGATAATTTTGAGAAGTTCGCCGATGAACTTGCTCCTCTTGATTCGTTACCACCGGGTAATGATGATTCGACTCTCAAAAAGGACTTGCATGAAGAGAATTTTCAAGTTTACTTAAATCCTCTTTTTAAATTTGATGACAATTTCAAATCTAGCACCATAAATCCTCTTTTTGATGAAATGGAAGAAGATGTCGAGATCAAAAATTCCAACCTTTTTGATGAACCAGTTTTACTCAACACACCTTTATCCGATAAGGTTGAGTGTTTTACTCCAGAAGACGATATGAAGAGATCGGATGCTTTTTCTTGCCATAGAAGTTTCTTCTAACTTTGAGGAAGGTTATTTCGATTCAGAAGGAGACATAACTTTTCTTGATAACCTGCTTAGTAATGATTCCCATAATCTCGCTTCCGAAGTGATTTCCGAGCATGAACCAGAACAAAATGAATCCTCAATTATTTTTTCTCCAAGGAGTGATCCTCTTCACTATGAGTTCGCCGGTGAACTTTTAACACATCCTCGAGAATGATCGTGAATTTGAGGAATATCTTAATCTTATGACAGTGCTTTGTGAAATTTCAACTTCCCAGTCACAGGAAAATATTCATCAAAGTTCAGTTATCGAGTCTCTTCCCGTATCTCCTATCCCTGTTGAGGATAGTGAGCCCACTCAAGAAGAGATCGATATTTTCCTTGTTCCAGATGATTTAATTCCACCAGGTGTTGAGAATGATGATTCCGAAGATGAAGATCATGAGTTACCTAACCTTGACCACCAAGATGATCCGTCAATTCCTCGTCCTCCACCGGAACCACCGGATGTTGAGAAATGTTTTGAACCCAAAGCGGGTATTTGATAACCAAAGTGTTTTAAAGGTTGTTTTCTAAGTCCCGTGATTTTATGACCAATATTTTACCCACCCTTCCCACCCTTGTTTCAGATTTGACCTTCATTCTCTTTCTTTCTTCATTTCTCTCCTTCGGGAGTGAAGACACCATTTTTGACCCCGGCATCTTCACTTAGAGCCGGTGGCCTCTCATCGGGATGGAACTTTCATGTGCTTTAATGTTTGTCCAAACATTAATGAAAGCCCGATTGAGATTTTCTCTTCTATTTGCTCTCCCTAAGGACAACTAAATTCAGGGATCGAGTTGAGCTTGCGACTCGGTGAACAAAAACAAGCCACTTCGTGGGAGTTCACCCCATGCTTATCCTTTTCTATTTTCTTTCTATTTTTAATGTGTTTGATGGCTATCCTCTTCCGGTTTTCTTGTTGTTTGTTTGATTTGTAGTGGATTTTTGTAGATTTGACTCAACTTTATGAAGACTCTCGTGTCCAGTGTTGTATCCGTTTCACTAGAGCTTCTTATCATTTATGTGAAATTAGTTTGGGAAGATCCATATCCTTTTCATCTTTATCGATTCACGTATATCTTTGAGCTACTCATAAACATCTTTAGATTTTCGTAGAACCGACGTTAAACATTGCTGACAATGTTTCGTTTTAGTTTGGGGAGGGAATCTATCGATTTGATGTTTGCGCTGCATATTGATTTGTTCTCAACGTACCCGTTTTTACCACAAAAATAGCAAAAATTTAAATTTTAAGATCTTTATTTGTAGGAAAAAAATTAAAAAAATAATAATAAAATAATAGTGTCAAGATTACAAATGTAGGTTCCTTGGTAAGAATAAAAAGTAATTTTAGACCCGATTCGTACTGTAGAGTTCATAGCTTTTTCCCTAAACAAGTAATGATGAATAAGTTGAGTGCTAGTCTCATGTAGATTATAAACATGCTAGACTGAATCATTCTTAAATGAAGACTGTGTGCAAATCATAAGTAGATATTTAAATATGCCGAGTTGATATATTAGCACGTCTATTTGCGAATACATTATTAGAATTTTAAATTGCAAAAAGAAGTAGATGATAGTGTAGATACGAGTTAGGATGCTAAACAAGGTGTTTATTTGGAAAACTTAAAGGCATATATGAAATACTTGTTGGGTTTTTCTCCGCAGAAGTTCTTAAATGATAAGTATACGTGTTCTCTTTTTAATTTTTAACCATTAGCGTTTTACTCTTAAAAGTCTAATCAACATATTCAGAAAAAAAGTTCTATCAATGATGAAGTAAACATCTTTTAAATAAGAATTTTAGTTTCAATTTTATACTTTGGTTTTCAAATGAAGAATTTCTATTTGCAAAATAATGAACCTCTTTAAAAAAAAATGTAGTTGGTGAATAAAAAAGATGCAAGTTATAAATCTTATGGTTAATTATAATATACAAACTCCATCGCAAATAAAGTACATGGCAATTGTCGTTCCTCCCGATGTGACCATCGAAAGAAAGGTGTGAGGATGTATATTTAGGGTAAGTATCATAAAAGTACGCGAGCTCTGTCGGAGGCGTTGCGATGTGTTTGTCGAAAGAAAAAGTGATACCAGTTCCTAGCCTAAAAATGTAAATTAGTAATAATAAATGTTGGTCAAGTTAAAAGTTTGCAAAAGTCTACAAGGCTTTTTCATCGGAAGTTCATGCGTCTCGATTATTATTCTTCGGATGAGGTGTCAAAAGCCTTAGCACTTACCCGATGACGGTGGGATGCTAGAGAAGAAAGTCATTCATGGGGCAAGTGAACCAACAATGTCTTAGCTAAGGAGGTTTTTGTTTGCTTTGAGTTGTGATCTTGCTAAGTTATTAACATATTAGCCCAAAAGGCCAATGTGTAAAGCTTGGTCGGATTTCAACTATTTAAATATGTGGATTTAATGGTTTAAATTAGTTTTAGCACACACACTTAAATATATGATTTATGTCGGGAAGAGAAATTCACAAGTTGTAATTATAAGTAGCCTTAGCATCTTAGCACGTACTTAACGGTGATCTTATTTTTAAGCTTAGCATGGGAAAAGTGAAAAATCGGGAATGATGAAGTTATCTTTTAAGACACTTTTCAAGTGCTTTTTGTTCCATGATCCTAAAAATTACCACTAAGGTAATGAAAACAATACATTGTGTCAACACAAGAATAAGTTGTAGTTAGATAGTCTATCAAGAAAAATCATAAAAAAATAATAATTTTTTTTTGAAAATGGGAATTCGGGTGTTTTATAACTTGTGATCTCTTAGCTCTCTCAACAAAAATCTTTGCTACTTTTCAAAGGTTTAGTTTAGGGAAGTTTTGAGATATTTGGTTATAAGGCATGTAATATTGCGTGAGGACACGCAATCGTTTAGTTTGGGGAATTTTGATAAGTGTAAAATACACATATCTGTTTATACCAAAAATGACCCTAAATGACCCAAAACAGACTAAAAATGGCAAAAATATACTTGTTTTTGTGTTTTGTGTGTGCAGGTACAGATCAGTCCCCCAAGTTCAAAAAAATACACAAATAGTCCTTTTCCCTTTAATGGGCCTTAAAACCCTTAAGAACCACACTCGGATCCAAAGCCCAAAACCTAAAGGCCCATTTACTATTACCCGGCCTAAAACCTAATCCATTTCCCTTTTTACTAAACCATAGGGACCTTTTCTGCCTAAAACAAAAGATATTTTGCACTAAGACTTTCGTTTCATAAAGAGAGGGACTCAAAATGCAAATACCCCAAACTCATACCTCTTTTTAACCCTCAGTCAAAAATGAGTGGGAAATATGGTTTTGTACTGTTCATCGTCTCTTCCAAAACTTAACCATGGGTAAAACAATGGGGTTTTCTCAATTGAAGGGCGATAACGACAATTCAAGAGCTCAACAACAGGATGGCAAGGACAAATTTGTCAAATCAAAGGCTTCTCATTAATCACTCAAGCAAGAAGCCACGTGGAATGGAGATAGTACAAGGAAAAGAGTCATTTTGCATTGGGATCACTCACATAACTAGCACAATGGTGTCACATCAAAGGATTGCCAGCTTGGTGATCCAATGATTGGATATTTGTACGGATGTGATTCAAAGGAGCGTGTAGAACAAGGCAGCCTAGAAGGTTCATCAGCTGGCTATAAATAGTCTTAACTCCTCACACACACAAATGGAGTTTTTAGTAGCTTTTAGTGTAGCTTAAAATTTCCTTTTTAGCTTAAATGTAATTTTTCTTAAATGTCTTGTAATTTCCTCTTTTCAGCATTGTAATCTAGTTTTCATTAATAAAAATCAGTGTAACTTTGTTTTATCTTCACTCTTAAGCTCTCATTTTTCTTTAAATATTAAGCTATAATCTCATAAGCTACTCAAAAGCTCTTACTAGTCTATAAGCTAGTAATTGAGCTTAATTCAGTCTAAATTTACTTAAATAATAAAACTAGTTCAATACCTTGTCTTATTTGGATTAAAAGCTAAATGGAAGGGGAGTCAATTGTGGAAGGACTCCCATGGACTTATACTGGCTTATTCTAAATAAGCCAGAGCTGTTGATTAAGCTCAATTGAGCCTTAGCTTCTGTTTAGCTGAAGCTTAAAGTAAGTTTTCACTTAATTTCTTAAACTCTTTAATATTTAGTTCAACTAGTGCTTAATAGTGTAGATTTGTTTTATAGCTTAAACTGTTTGCTTATTAGTGCTTATTACTCTTTACTAGTGTTTATTAAGTGCATTTGATTATCTGTTTTTGCTTAAATTAGTTTAGATCTTGCTATAGCTTAGTTTTTCTTAAAATCAGTCATAAAAACATAAAAAGCCAAAAATATAGTAGCATAGTTTTAAATCTTAGAATCTAGTTAATTCAGTTGTTGATTTAAGTTGGTTAGGTTTGTTATAAGCTCATCAATGTCTGGTAATCAAGTTTCATTCTCTAGTTTTTAAATCTTAAGTTATTTCAAAATCTGTCATCCTGATAAGGGGTGTTTGGTTTAAGGTGATTTGACCTCAAAAAGTCAAAGGATCTTGTGCATTTTATTTGAGACAGCTTTGATTTCACTTATAACCATTAGGAATAGAGTTTTTAGAACTTAGATTTCAAAGATGAACAAGTTAGGGCTTAAATAAGTGGTTCTGCACCAGGGGAGCTTATCCCTATTTGATTGCTAGCTTAATTTTGATCCAAGCATTTAAGGATAGGATAGTGCTTGTATTTGCTTCAAACACACTCAAATAGAGTGAGTAATGCAGGTTATCCCTTGAGGATACCTGCACATTTGTATTTACCTACTGTCATTTGCATCAGCAAATGCAGTTAGTACTGCTTCCTTTTCATCTTCATTTTAAGCTAGTTAATATTAGATTTAGGTTCTTAATTTTAGCAAGCTTATAGTATAGACATAGCTTAGCATAGATCAAAGTTTGTTTTCCAATTTATAGCTGATTTCTTAGATTGCATTTGCTGTCAAAAGTTTATAAAAGTCATAAAAAAATTCAAAAACAGTAGTATTAGAAGAGTAGGTTTAAATTTAAGATTCTTAGCTTGTAGAAGTAGTTTTTATAATTGAAATTAATAGCCTGTAGTTAGGTTGTTAAGTGCTCATAAGCTCAAGCTCTGTCTCAGCTTATTGAGCTTATTAGCTCTATAGAATTTTGAATCATTTGTGCATTTTCCTGAGTTTACTCTCTTGAGCATTAGATTTAAAGGATTTATTGTGTTTCTAGCTTATTTTGCTTTTCATTTTTAGTTCAAATACTTCATAAGCTGCTTAGAACTTCTTTTGTCTTTGAATTTGAGCTTAAATTGAAGCTTGTGCAAGCTTATATGTCCAAACAAGAAAAAAGTAAGCCAAAAGCTTACTTACTGATCTGTTTATTTCTTAAGCTTTTAAAAAGCTCATTTTAGACTTTCAGCTTATACACCTTTCATTAAAGTTGTTCAAAAAAGTGAGTTTTATAAGTTTCAATATTTAGTTTTTGATAAAAAGCAAAAATAAAAAAATAGCAAAAAGTGGGGTTGCCAGACCTCGAACCCAAGACCTCTCACTCAAAGACCCAACGTGTTAACCAATATGCTACAATAGCTCATCCGTCATCATACCATTCCATTTAATTCTTGTACACGTTTTCATTTCCTACTTATTAAATAAGCCGTAGCTTATTCATAAGCTTTATGAGCTTATTCTTTAAGCTGGTTCTTTAGCTATATTTTTCTTGTCATCTTTGTTGCCTTTTAGATTTTCCCTGAATTTTTGGTAATTTTTCATTAAGTATTTTATTTTTAATCATTTTTCTTAGGTTTTTAATTTCGAAAAATAATAAAAAATAGAAAAAAGTTTCAGAAAATTACAAAAAAATAGTTTTTAGTTTTATAAAAATTAGCTTTAGTTTTACATTAAGAAAAATCATTTTTACCTCTTTTAGATTTTAATTTTAATTTTTGAGCTTTTATTTTTAATTTTAAAAATAGGATTTTAATTTTAAAAATAGTTAAAAATAGTTTTCTGAGTTTTCATATTATTTTAGACTTTTCTAAGTTTAAAAATCATTTTTCTTAATTTTTAGGACTTAATTTGCTATTTTTTAGGATTTAATTAGATTTAATTGGTTTTTAATTCATAATAAATTCAAAAATAATCAAAAAATGTTTTTCTTTTTCTTAAAATTTTCTTTTGTCCTATTTTAGGATTAGAAATTTAATTCGCATTTTAGGAGTTAATTTTAGCGTATTTGTTTAATTGTCGCGTTTTTATTTGTTTCCCGTTAATTGTTTAAGTGTTTAATTGCTTTTAATTGTTCATTTTAATTGTTTCTTTGTTTAGTAGTTATAGATATTCAAAAAAATATCTTTTCTCTCATTCAAATCATAATCCGAGCCAAAACGTGATTTCAATTTCACAAGTCGTTGGGGAAACGACTCGGTAATCACTTACCGGTTTAACGTATTGTATATTTTTGTGTAAGAATTCCTTTTTACCTTTATCCTCAACGGTAAATTGGTAATTTCTAATACATCCATATATTATACGTATACTATTGAGCAATCAGGAGATACATGCTATAAACCATGAATACATGTATTTTCAACTGTATGTTATCCTGATATATTAGTGCCTAAGTACCTTCATTTGCCATAAGGCCCCAATATCATGAACCGTTAATTACTTGTGACCGAACGTACTGGTTGAGTAAGCGCGAATGCCGTGAATAGATCTATTGGGACTAAACTTCCCCGTCCAGGTTCTGGTACATACATGGCCAGCGGACGCATATCATTTGAGGAACTCCGGGTGTTTGGCAAAGCACCCGCTTGGGGCAACATCTTATGAATATCATTTACTTAAGGCTTCGGCGTCATAAGCTTAGTGCAATCATATAATATTGTTTACCATGACAATTGTATTCATTGCAATTATTACTATTACATTGACTTGTATTCAACTATGACATTTCAAACATTGTGAATTTCACTCAACCGTTGTGTTGACCCTTTTAGCATGTTTATCTCAGGTAATTGAGCAACCTATGGCACGGAGTGGCATTGGACTTGAGGACGTCCAAACTTGTTATCATTCAAACTTTTATGTTTTCATGTGTATTTTAGGATCTCCTGTTTGTAAAACTCTGATATAATATTGAATGATAACTAAATTTTCCAAAATGTCTCTTTTGAGTCGTTTTCTATGATTATGACTGTTGATTCATGAAGTAATACCCCAAATTAGCTTCCGCTGCTATATGTCAAATAAGGGGGTGTTACAAGTGCGCTTCAGGTTTAAAATGCAACATGAGATAGATGCGTATGAGTTTTATGAAAAAATTTCACTTCTATATGCTTGTAGTAATATTTTATAAAGTTTTGTAAGTCAATTTATTCAAGTAAAACACATTTTTAGTTACCAAAAACCCTTTATTATAATTGCTGTCTGGAAATATACAACGACTTAAAACGGCCATAACTCCTTTGTTTCTTATCCTTTTTTGCTCACTCAAGGCTTGAATTAAAGGTAAAAATGTCTACTTTGAAAATATCAAGACCCCAAACAGAGGAGAGAAGTTTTAGACATCCAAAGTGGTTGTACAAGACACAAATTTTAAAGCAGTGAATTTCTAGAAATCTTTACCAATCTTGTTTTGGTCATATCTCCTTTGTTATTTACCCTATAAAGTCGATTAAACTTGTTGAGTTTAAGCTAGTTTCTTATCTACAAAAAATTCCAAAGGCTCTACTATTTAAACCACTCATAAGGTACTCGTTTTTACAACTGAAGTTCCAAAATCAGATTCGTATCACTAATCTTGCAAAAATTATTCAAAAATGATAACAAATCATCCATTGAGTAGACAACTCCAGAAATACACCTAAGACATTATACTAATGGAAAATAGAAAGAAATTTATCCTAATGTTGTTTAAAAGTATTCGTTTCATTCATTCAAGTCAACTAAAAATTCTGCTCAGCACTAGCTTTTGTTTTAACAAGTTTTGCTTAAAATAAATACACTACAAGCATATACAAGTACTAAGAAATGATGTACATGATGTATGTAATATGAAAAAGATGAGAAGTATATTTCTTACAAGTATGATGAAGATAAGAACTAATCCAAACCCAAAACTAACTAATGAACCCAAATAATCAACACCAAGTCCTAGCTTATAATCCTTTAACCCAAATCTTTCTTGCAAAGCCTGATAAAACTATGAAAACTCCAAAGGGGTTTGTGTGTGAGCGATGGGTTTGTAAGGAGAGGGAAGAGATATTTTTTTGTGTTTTGTGTATGTGAAATTCAAGATCTAGTAATGTTCTTATATAGTGTGATAGTTTAGCAAGGTTGTAAGAGAATAATGAGGAGGTACGTAGTTGTGGGTTCAATTCTAGTTAAGGACAAGGTTGGTTGCAAAAAACATGGAGATAGGTTAAATGACAATAGGTGTAAGAAATGAATAGAAACTAAAACATGGTACTGAGGTGTTAGAATTAGTTAAGTAAGAAAACAAAAGTAGTACCATGGTGTGGGATGTGTGCGGTGGTCAGGCACATGGGTAGGAGGAGGAGGGTTTGATTTTCAAAATTTGATTTCCTGGAGGATATATATTGCATATAATGCAAAGCTGATGAGTATGCACGCATGCATAAAGTTTTAATGCAAGTCTAAGGCGGTTTACGTAAAACTTGAAAAACTAAATGCACGTGACTAATAAAACATGCACACGATGATCATAAGATACTTGTTATGCTTAGACTATACTTAGTCTAGAATCAGAGTACGTTTAAAGTTGTTCGTCGTTGTTCGCGAGATAACCTCCCGGTTATGTGTTAAACCAAGTTTTCACGTTTTCGCGGTAAAATGTTCAAGTTTACGAGTAAATGTAAACCCAAAATTGCCGGTTGTCACAGTCTCCACTTGTTAAGAAAATTGTCCTGAAATTTAGTTTGTGTTATTCGATGATGCGATGTCTGAGAAAGGGTGTGAGTTAGTATTCGAAATAGGGTACAGATATTTCTGTCTAAATATCTGAGCGAAATACATGTAGTTTAATAGAGAAGGAAAGAGAAACAATAGGAGAAGACCAACCGACGCAGAGACATGGGTCACTAAGAGCGCACTATATAGGGAGATGACGTTTAACTAAGTAAGCCAACCCAACAAAAGGTAGTCCTACCGTGGAGTCCCTGATGCCCCGGGATGGTATAAGTGTTGTGGACGGGATTATTGTTTGCGGAGTACGGGCAGCTGGCAAAAACAGGTTTGCGAGCAGGTGGGATGGTAGTGAGGGAGGGTGATGGGGTATATGATATTTGATTATCAGTGGTGTACAGATAGGGGTTTGATGGGGGGTGGCTCCTGTGGAGAGGAAGCGTACTGAGTTGCATATAATTGCAGTAGAAGCTGAGGGATAGAGCACGCATGCAAAGTTTTATCTCACGTGCCCGGCGTCGTATACGGTGATCGTTTACGTCACTCCACTTGGAAAAACTAAAGGAGCTGTGCGTGATATTCCTCTCGTAGCTAAATAAAAACCATGCAGCACGGATGAGCATGAAGATACTAGTTATGTTACATGCTTGAGGAGCAATATTATACACTCACTATCATCTATCATATATCATCAGATATGTCAGAATCGAGAGTGAGCTGTTCTTTACAATCGGTTGTCTTCCTCTGGGTATCGTTTCAGTTCGCGGGAGGGGTTTCAGGGAGCACTCCCGCTGTGCATGTGGTATATAGCAACCGGCGTAGGTGCGATTATATTCACGTTGTGCGCGGCGGGGTTCTCAAAGAGTAGGTGGTTCGAGGAGGAGGTCGCATCTATCCGTGTGATCCAAATAGGATTAAGCCACCGCCGCAGAGGAGAGGGGCCGGTTTGTCGGACAGTCTGCCGAGCGTGTGTGTAAGAAAATAGTGGTTCGCGGGGGAGAAGTAGTGTATGAACACGTATAGGGTTTGTGGTGGTTCTAGTCAGATAGTGTAGGGCGATGTCTGAGAAAGGGTGTGAGTTAGTATTCGAAATAGAATATGAGTATTAAACAACAATCAATTCATAAAACAGTGCCAAATTAGGTTATAAGATGATTTTAAGCTTTTTACCTCAAAAACGAGTAAAACAGTTAAAGAGGGGTTGCGAATACTCACAAAAAGTTTGCTTTTTGACAGTTTACATATAAAATCAATTTAAACATAAATCTAATATAACGACTCCCAATATAGAATATTTGTTTCCTAAATTGAACATAGGTGATCAAGTTAGGTTCAACTGAGGTCTAATGATGCAACACTCGGCTTAGTTATACCAGTGATATGTATGGTGCTTTTAAAAGTTGTTTTCATCATTTGGGATTGACAGACTGTGATAAGTTTCAAAATTATATGAAACGATATTATGTAATGTCATGAAAAAGCTTTAAAGACCATTTGTATCACTTAGAACGTCATGAAGAAAAGTTTAGAGATCATTGTATCACTCACAATCTATTGAAAAAGTTTTAGAGACCATTGTGTCACTCATAATGTCTTGAAAAAGTTTTAGTGTTGATTTAGAAACCGTTAAAATAAGGGAGCATGTTTCTTCAAAGTCGCAAAAAGTAAAGAGATGGAACGTCAATAAGTCGTGTTCCAAAAGTAGGTGTTTCAAAAGAATGGGACGGGTGTTCAAACTCAGAGTCAAATAGTAAGATAACCAGTGGGGTTTTGTGACCGGTTTTGATATCATATAAAACAATATTATGCAAAGCAAGTGTAAATATTTAGTGATTATGCACGCAAAATAATTATGATCAATGCAGCGGAATGTTTATGATGCAATGGTTATAGTCTAGGCCTAATAATACAACTTAGTTCTCTATAACCTTGGCTCTAGATACCAATCTGTCACACCCTCAAAATCGTGCAACGAAAAGGTAACCAGGGGTCGTGACTTCATAATACAAGAACACAAGATACAAAGAGAACGACCTCTATATAAGTCGTGTTGATCCCACTTGAGTAGATCTTGCTTAGCTTTTAAGAAGCTTAGTGGTATTGAATAAATTCAAGACAACTATGGTAGAAACCTTGATTATGAATATCAAAGACTATGCTGAATCTAGTCAATGATACTAAGAAGAATTCTTTATAAACAGTAACACAAAATCAATGAATAAGACAAATTATTAAACTCTCAGCCTCAATATAAAACAAACACTCTTAATAGTGTTAGGGTTTACAAAACCTCGAAGCTACGAATATCGGAGAAGTACATCTAACATTATGCCCTAGGACCTCCTTTTATACACCAAGGAGTCCTACAAGGCTTACAATATTTTCCTAACTTATCACGATCTTTTCTATAAACAAACGTAATCTCTTAAATAAATAAGTTATACATATCTTCTTTACAAATAACTAATACTTATCTTCGTAAGTATTCTTGTTCTCCAATCAATCTTTGATCTCATCTCTGTCAGCATATTCCTTCCAGCAGTAGTAATCACTCAGCAGTTGTAACTGAGCACAAACAGTATTAACTAGCTTAGAAGTTTACTCTAGCAGTACTAACATACACTAGCAGTACTAACTTTTGTACTAGCAGTAGTAACTACTTAGTATATTTTCAGTCTTTGTCTGATAACGCCTAAATTATACATGTTTTCGGTGGCGTTATTTGCATTTATTTGATCATTTCTCATGAACTTTCGGTACTTAATCAAGTATATTTGCTATTATATGTTCTAGGTATGTGTCGTGGAAGAAAATGAAAGAATACGCGAAGATAAGAAGCTTAAACAAAGAAATAAACTCAAGATAAAGATCCCCTGACACCTGTCTACTGTTTTGGCCATAACTGGAGCATACGAACTCGAATTGAGTTGATTCAAGTGGTTACGAAAAGAGAATTCAATTATCTACAATCATGAAAGAGGCCAACTGCTGAGATATTACCAAAACAGCCGTTTTTGCAAATGAGTACAATATACTTTATGAAGATTCATTTAATTCACGAATCTGGTCCAAAATCCATCCACATACATCTCCAATTTGGTCCCCAAGTTATCTCTAGCCTATAAATACCTCTCTATGATGCCATGGACGAAATCATCTCTTATTATATCATCACATACAAATCTAGTGCGCCACACTTTTGATCGAGTTCCCAAAACCGCCGCACTATATTTCTTGTGCGCCGTACTTTCGTTCAAACTTCTTAAGGAAACGGTTAAAGTCCCAATAAATGCTAAGTGCATTAACTCCCTAAGTGCACCGCACTTTTTCTCAAGTGCCCCACACTCCTACCCGAAATCAGCCTATAAATAGAGAAGAATTTCTCTCATTTTACACACACCTCCACAACAATTCTCTTATCATCCCACACCATCTAATCACAAATTTCAAGCGTGGTGACAACACCTTAAGGGTTCGGGTCAATTGGATTCAATAGCTTGGGTTTTATTATAGTTTTCGTTTGGGAGAACTAATTGTAGAATCGTTGATCTTGTAAACGTTGGTATAATTTCTACAACTCTTTTAATATGAAGTATTCTGAATTCATAATGAATGTTATGTGTTTTGTTACTTTGATTATGGAGTAGTGTTCTTATGTTTGTTTTGGCATAATGTGATCTTAGATATAGAGCGTTTGGATATGTGTTTATTGAAATGGTTAAACATGATTTTCTAAGTGTAAAGGCCGAAAGGATACTTATAAACTTATGTTTTATCATTCTACCTAATATATTGGTTATAATAACTTATAAAGGCCGAAAGGATTTGTTGTTATTAATTGATATAATCACTAGTTATATTTAAAGGCCGAAATGATTTATAACTTGTGATAACTCTATTTTCTAAACTTATAAACACTATACTAAACACTACATTATCCAAGTGATCATTGCCTAAACAAACATACTTTAATCATTTGCTTGAATCATCCTTTAATCCGATGTATGCACGATTTGGTTAATTTGATCCGTGACAATCTTATTAACCTTAGCACCTTAATTACAAACTGTGAAAACTTCAATTCCCGTTGAACGACCTGGACTTACCTAAAGCTAGACTATACAAGAACGGGTATACTTCCCGAGTGTTGTGTTTTTAGTAAAAATCGGTATTTCTAGTATTATAAATTTAAAGCTTGTGAAAAACACACATCAAAGTTTTGGCTTCCGCTTGCCAGGGGAATTGTTAAGATGTTTATCAGTAGTTGCTTGTTTTAGGTGCTATTTGTTTCAAAATAAATATTACAAACCTGCCGTATCCGTTTTTCTTTCTGGCAAACGGAAACCAAAATTCATTTTTCCTTCCCTCTCAGGAAGTAACGCGGCACATCTTATTTGATCGCGGCGGGTTTTTTCCTTTAAACCCAGAAAGTACGCTCGCACTTTAATCAAGTACGCCGTACTTTCTGCAGATTTTTCACAAACATAAATTTTGTTTTCAAAAACCAAAACCAAAACCACCTAATCTGCTAGTCTTAGGTTCTATAATCATTTGGAATAGTATTTTATCTGATTAAATATGCCTTGTGTATTGTAATTATCTAGTTTAATTTATAATATTTGGAAGAAAAATTTCTTTATTTATCCTTATTGCTATATAATTAAATAAAATATATAAAAACTAACCATCCGTCCCACATTAATGTCCACTTGACTTTTTCAAAGTCTTTTTTTTTCCTCAACTAGACCTTAATGATTTCTTCTTATTTATATGATACATGATTCAAGATATAATGAACGGATAGAGTTTGAATATATTTTTTCGTTGGTAAAATTTTCGTTCAATAATATAAAACACAAACAAAAGATATTTATGTCAAATTGAAGAAAAAAGAAACCTAAAAGATTTCCTTTGTGGACACTTAATATGAGGACGAGGGAGTATATAAAGTTTAAAAATTTATAAAAAAATAATAAGAAAATTATTTAATATTATTTTGAATATTATCCTATTATGCCTAACCTATATTATATTAAAAAGATCTTTTGCAAAATACTTAACTTATATATAAATCCCCTATCTTTCGGAAGAAATAGTAATTTTAATAAATAAAAATTAAATAAACATTTAATAAAAAAGTTCTTGGAAATTTAAAATTATCCAAAAAGAATCTATTCCATATCGAATCACACAAATAATCCACCAAACATCCTATCGATAATGAATTTAATCATCATAAATATACCTGACATAGATGTCGAACCAGAACCAAAATTTACCCCTCCAAAAATAATAATCCTCGATCCTGTATAATCAACCTATATGGGAAAAGTGCTTACGACAGTAGCAACCGACTCTCTAAATTCTATCTACCATTATTCAACTCGATGTTATACAACCTTGTTATCAATATTACTCACTTAACATATGATTCGAGAAAATAAGTTCAATGGTCATCTGCGGCCGAATCCGCAAGAACCACACCGTGAATATCTCCAAATCTGCAACATGTTCAGATATAGCAAAACTCAAAGTGAAGCTAGTCAAGCTTTGATATTTCCCTTTTTCTGTATTATAGAAGTTAAAACCTAGTTTTTTAAAAAAACGACTTAATGAAGAGTCTATAATATCGTGGGAACAAATGAGAAGAGCTTTTATAAACAGATTCTTTCCACCTTCGTTGTTTAACCGTTTTTTACTTGAAATCAAAAATTTCTCTCAAAACATATGTGAAAGTCTAACCGAAGCCTGATTACGACTGAAGAACATGCTTCAAAAATTCCATGGGCATGGTCTAACCAAAGGAACTATTATTCAAATATTTTATCATGGTCTAGACGAACCCACTCAAGGAATCCTGGACATAACTGCCAGAGGAATCTTCCTCTACAAAAGTCCGAATCAAGCTTTTCAATTTCTCGTGGACAAAGTCCTTTACGAACATGATTGGGCCATTAAATCTAAAAATGAACATCATTAATAATCTGTTCCTTTCACCGATGGAAGTGATAGTAATACTGATAATTCTCGATTTGTGGAAAAATTAAAGGCTATGGATTCTTAAATTATAAGCTTAAATGAAGAATTGCAAGATATACATAACAAATACAATGAGCTAAGAGAGGGAAACGCTTCTACAAACCACATGAATGATGACACGCCGATGTGTGAACGTTATGAAGTAAATTACATCCAATATGAAGATTATCAAAACCAAGATTCTCATAATTTGTTTTCTCGTCAATCCCATTATGATCCTAATAATTCCGAGAAATCGCTTACAGAATTAAACAATGATGTGAGAAATGACCTCGAAGATTTCAAAAGATGTATCCGTAGCATGAGAACTGTTCATTGGAAACTCTATGACATCGACGATCGTAAAACTACCAGTGTTTTACCCAACAAAAAGTCTAAACCCGTCAACCAAGAACCTCAATTTAAAACTGATCTTGAAAAATCAATGACTAAATTCTTGGATGGTCAAAGAGTTATAAATATGTTTTTCAAAAACAATGTTAACGATATGATTTTAAAAATGAAGCAAAATGAAAATAATTTCCAAAGTAAAATTTAAAATACGGAAAGCAAAATAGATGAGTGGTCAAAATATCAAAACGTGTCTTCAGAACAAACCAATTGGACTGAACCACAACCTCCTTCTATAGCTCACACTGAGCAAGTGAATGCCGTATTCACCGGGAGTGAAAAGTCTGATTATTCTTTGAAAACTCAAAAAGATTCACCACCTCCTATTATCGTGAACAATAAAACCAAAAAAGATAAACCTATTAAGACATCAAAAAAAGGATATCACGTGGTCAAAACAAAAGAATATCCATTCCGTGA
>BQNB010047690.1:0-42968 GCA_026074375.1 Tanacetum coccineum | reverse complement strand
AATATGTCTCTTATCATTGTTATTATCGATTATTCAGTTTATCATATTCGTCTTTTCTTGTAAATGGAGACCTTACCCTTCTCGAATTGGGCCACTATTAATAAAAAACTATCCATGTCCTATTATTATTAATTCAGTATCTATCATTGTGCTTAATCATCATTTACTAGACCGAAGCCTATCACATGTAATGTATCCCGCAAGTCTATGTTATTGCAAGCGACCCCTTAAATGCTATGTTGCTGAAGTATCTAAAAATTGATTGAAGAAGTCATGTGCCAAGCCTTAGTATTTGGTAAAAAAAAGTTATATATGTGTTATAATCGTTCGAAGAAATAAAGGCTTATGTTCGGCGCATGAAGATTGAATCCTCTCTAGTACCCAAGTTCCGCCCTTCGGTCAGGTTTATGTGTTAAGTACAAGCCTATGGTAGCTGTCTAGATTATGTCTGTGCAAATTGAGTGTTCTTCACAAAATCATATCTAAACCCTATCTGAGTGGCTGAGTGAATTTTAAAATCAAACACTATCCCTATGTAAGGTGCTATGTTATATGTCTATGCCTGAAAAGTTATCTAAAATGCAATCTCTTATAAAAAATCAAATTTTCTCCACGTCACGATAAATGATTTTATTTTCTCGCTTCCATTGCTTGAGGGCAAGCAATAAGCTAAGTGTGGAGGGATTTGATAACGCCCAAATTATACATGTTTTCTATGGCGTTATTTATATATATTTGATCATTTCTCGTGAACTTTCGATACTTAATTAAGCTTAAATTGCTTATAGGTTCACTTGAAGACTCTAAAGACCCAAGCTCAAGAATCTATACACTTTGGGAGGCAAATACAAGAAAAGAAAGATTTCTAGCCAAAATTCAAGAAGTCCGCCGCACTTGTTACATAGTGCGCCGCACTTTCCTTTGAAGTTGAAACACCACCGCACTTACAACATTGTGCGCCGCACATTTTCCAAAAGATTGAAGAATTAAAGTCCATTAAATGCACCTGCATTAACTCCTCAAAACCGCTGCACTTATTTGTAAGTGCGCCGCACTTCCAGTAAAAGTCATTAAATGCTATCGCATTAACTCACCAAGTTCGCCGCACTTCTTTGTAAGTGCGCCGCACTTTTCACCAAATTTTGCTTATAAATTGAGATGAAATTTCTCAAACAATTCATTCCTCTCACACCCATTTCCCACTACCTATCTTATTCTACACACACATATCCTTCCCCTTTCACCAAAACACCAAGATATACCTTTTCCCTTTAAGAAAAAGATCTAACGATCAAGAACGAAGAAGTTTTCTTACCTTGTTATTAAAATAATGGAAATTTATGTAATGAGTACTTTTGTTATGAACTCCTTAGCCATGAGAGGCTAAAACTCTCATGACTACTCGGTGAAGTTATGATAATGAATAAGTGTTTGGTATGATCTTGACCGCTTTAATCCTAAGGTTATGTTGCAACCCTGTTATATCCCATCTTATCTATTTTTGCTTATCAACTTAGATTATATAATCATATCGGTATAGGTCGAAAGACACGTTATGATCTATGTGGTTTTAAAGATTTGTCTATGGTCTTTAACGTCAGTGTCGAGAAATCCACTTTTGTAAATTGATAAACATAATAAGCTTTGATATAATAGTAACTGGATTATTTGAGTGACACATTTGGTCTGGTTAACTAAATATAAGTCTTAAGTTAACAAGTTAATTTATGAAAACGTTTTCTGACGAGGAATCATCTTTATAAATTAATGCCCCATCATCGAGGTCAAATCATTTCCAACACTTATAAGTTATTTTTCAACTATCCGAGTAGTCATACCTTTTATCATTGGTAAAGTAAAAATTATTTTCATAATTGTTAAAGTCTATTTTGTTTCTGATTATTTGAACACTACTGTAATCCCTGTGGACGACCTGGTCTTACCTAAAAAGATTATACTTCATACGTGGGTTATACTTTTACCCGTGTGTTTCCATATAATTATCTGGTATTTTCAGTCTTACAAATTTAATGCTTTTGAAACACATCAAAGTTTTTGGCGCCGCCGTCGGGGATTTCTTAGCTGTTCTATAGTCAAAATCTGGAAAATTTCTTTAACCCCCCTCTTTTTCAAAAAACTGCATCGTAAAGATAGCATAAGCCAAAAGAGACTAAATCATTAAAAATTATCATATATCACAATTCAAAGACACGTATCTCTTCGACTTGTCATTTTAAATCTGAGAACATTTACGTACCTAGAATATTTCTATTACATTGACACGGGTGTGTAAATGAAGTTCGAGCAAGAGTTCAAAAGTTTTTAAAACATGTTATTTCTAATTTTTCTCTATGACTTTTATACATTTCAGTACATAACTCAGACCTAATTGTAAGAAAAGTGTATCTTTTAAGATAACTTATCTTGTCAACAAGAAAGTTAAATTTTCTCGAGGCTTGGCTCTATACAAAACATTCCAACTGTTTTGAGCGAGCTCATTACAATGGCTTACAGTTACCTCAAGGCTGTAACCCGTACATAATGTTAGGGGTGTTTACGCTTCAGTGCGCTACTCTAAAAATAGAAGAAAGTCTTTTAACATGTTTTTTAAAAAACCGATGAACATAATTTTTCAAAAGAACTTTCAATGTTAAATTGTTTAAAATATAATTTGTTGTATCTTTCCATAATAAGTGGTATTTGTCAAAATTGTGTGTTCAACACTCCCTTCCTAAAATAAGTTTAAAAATTATAGCATCAATTTTTCTTAAAATATCATATTTATGTAGATCAATTTTTGAGAGGGAGCTTTTAAAACTAAAAGATGTAGAAACTAAAAAGGGGGGTTGAATAGTTTACACGTTTTATTAACGGTTTAAAAGTTTACTTTCAAAAATGTATAGATCCGAGTTATATGTTCAATCAAATCACAAAAGAACAAGCAAATACTATCAAAATGAAAACTAAATAATAACAACATAATAATGTAAAAGAGATAATGAAAGAAACAACCAAACCAAGACACCAGATTTTATATGTTTCGGCTACAAAGTACCTCTACGCCTTTAATCCATTCCCTAGTAATCCGACTCGAGATTTCACTATGTCAACAAGCTCCCTTTAGGCGGAGAAAACCGTTTACATGTCGCTTACGTTATTTTCCGACACTAACCTAAATGTCGAGTCCTAATCTTAGCTTGAACCAATCTACCACTTCATAAGATAAACACACTCACAAGATCTACACTATCAGATCTACATAATATCTGAATCACATAAATACACAAGATAAATACAATAGAGGTTTGGTACTTAGAAGAAAAGAGGAGAGATCACTAATTAACACTTCGTTTCTTGACGAATACAAGTGTTCTTCTCTTGCACTTGAAAGAGAGGGAAGAGATGAGAAGAAGAGATAAGATCACTTGAAACAAGATCTAAGTATGTTAGTGATCAAGAGTTTTAGTGTGAGAAAAAAGGTTTAGAGTGAGAAAGAAAAGACTGAAAAATTTCGTGGAAAGAGGAATATTTTTCTGCTGGGAATGGAGCAGTATTTATAGACAGGAAATCCCAACGGTCATCTAGTGGCGGTCCCTTATATATAAGGGGGCCGCCAGGCCTATAAGGGGGCCGCCACTAGACTCCGCTCTTGTTTTTGTCTTTTTGTGGTGAAGGTTATATCTGTTATGGAACCTTCCATTTTGGGGGAAAATTTGAATTTCAAATTTTAAGTTTTTAATAAAACTTTTCTTTTAATTAGAAAATATTTTGTAAATGTATTTTTGAGAAAATACTTTTGTAGAATTAAAAGTGAGGATTAAGAGAAACATATTTTCTTGATCACTAATCATGCTTAATTATTTTGTTTGTTCATACCTTAAGTGATCACTAATCTTAGAAATGAAATTTTGCATTTAATAATTTGTGAAAGTTTATTTTTATTTTAAACGTTTTTACATTTTGTTATTATCAAAACGTTGAGAGGTCAAAAAATATAAATAACGTTTTTAGACATTATTTGTATTAACAATCTCCCCCTTTTTGATGATGACATAATATAAACTCATTTTAAATAAAATTAAAGAGATGTCAAATATTAAATGAGTTATTTCCATTTCTCACCCTTTTGTCCAAATTCAAAAAGAATGAATCGTCGAGTTATGTGAGAGGGAAAAAAAATTGACGATATCAAGACTCCCCCTTGATGTATGCCCCCCTTGTTCGGGGCACCAAGAGATCGATCTTACAAAAATTGTGTGCTACAAAACAAGGTTAGAAGTACAAGTGCATGACAAATATCTTTCAAGTTAACACATTATATTTAATTTAACAAAAGAATAGTTTCATTTAACCAACAAGAAACTCATACACTAGCACATCTAACTAATACATTCAACATAAAATTTAAAACTAGATCTTAATAAGAGCTAAGACAAATTCATTACATAAGAAAGTAGATAATCATAAAGACATAATAAGGCATAGATCTACACTAGTGGATTCTTGAAAGGTAGAAGTTGCCATAATCAAAAGATGAAAGAACAATTATTTAGGAAGATTAATCATGTAGGAATGATTAATAAAAGAGGGAAAAAAGTAAGGGGTAATTTAAACATTCGATGAGGGAGGGATTACAGGTTTTGAGGATGGATAGGTTAGATGATAGTGAATAAATTTGAGTTCATTTCACAAGAGTGGAAATGTGTCTAGAAAACTTCAACAATGACAAAAACTTGGAGTGAAATTCCTTGAGCATGAGAAGGAGGATGAATTTATGGTGGTGGTGGTGAAGGTGGTGTAAGAATTGTTAGGGGGGCCACCGCATTGGATGGATTATTGATGAATCAATATGGTAAAATGTTTGTGGAGTTGGTTCCTCATTTGATCTCTTAAGGGATTATAAAGATGGTGGTAAGGAGAATGTAGTAGAGTCTTGAAGGAAGATGGAGGTGAGTTCATTTAGAAAATAGGTGAAGATTTTGGAGTGGAGTTTTGCGTTTCCATACTTGTTCTAACTCATCCTTGGTTTTCTAGAAGAAGTTAGAATGGTGTTGATCAAACATTGATAAAGAGAAGAGAAATTTGAGGGAGATGAATATGGTGGTGAAAGTAAAAAAGTTGGTGATCTAAATAATGAAAGATTGGATAAAGTCAAGCATGGTTAGGAAGAGAAATGCCAAATATGGTTTGGCCAATCTGGGAAATGACAGCTTGAGGATGTAGGTAGGAGAGTCAAGATACAAAAATAGAGGTAAACTGGAAATTTTTCTTTCCCTCCTGGTGGCGGTCCCATATCACCAGGCGGTCCCAAATATATTGGGGGCCACCGAGTATATAAGGGGGCCATTTTCTAGAGGCAGGAAGATTTCCAATTTTCTCTTTTTCTTAAGTCTAGTGATTTTCGTGCTTTCTACTATATTTAGAATCTACTTGTTTCAAGCAATAATATGTAGTTCTATTCTAACATACAAATCATTTAGCAAGTAGTGGCATTTCATCTCATGTCATAATCATAAAGTTTGCTAGTCATAGAAAGTTGATAGAATGTAGAAGATTATCCAAGTCAAATGCAAATAAAATTTGTCACTCCTAGTCCTAATAATAGATAAATATAATGTATTAAACACGAGAGATAATAATAATAATAATAATAATAATAATAATAATAATAATAATAATAATAATAATAATAATAATAATAATAGTTTCATAATAGTTGTGCCAACACGTTCATTTTCGTTTTCCACCCATCATGTTCTTGAGAGCTTGTCCAATTGACCTTAACCCTTCCCGGTGAGCATCTCTTTGTTGAGTTTGAAGATTAATAGTTTCGGAGAGATAGGTGTTTAAGTAATGACTTTCATGAGGAGGATTTTGATGGACTTTAGAGACATCATTTGATGAGGAAGAGATGTTTTGAGATGGAGAGGAAGGATTGGAATGAAAAGATTCATCATCATTTTCATCAATGGAATCATCCAATGGATGAGATGACGATGGATGATTTAGAGTGGAGGAGGATGAGCTAGAATTTGACTCACGAGGTCTTTTCTTGCCTCAATCCGCTCGTGTCTTTCGCTTGTAATGAGGAGAGAGCGGATGCATGGCTCGATCATGTGAGAGATAATGATCAAAAGCTAACTTAGGAGAGATGGACACGACATGTTTAAATAACCTAGTCAAGAGCATTCCATAAGGTAAGAGTTCCTTTGGTTTGAATCAAGTCTTTTCCATTCTTTTAAGAATGAAAAATGCTAGGTTATAAGGAGTGGATGTCTTAATGCAATAAAGCATGTGACGAAGACAAGCGAAGACATGATCTTTATGTCCTCCTAGACAAATGGCGTTTTCATGGGAAATTCAACCCAAGGTTTCATATGAGTTTGAATCTCTCGGGTTAAAATTTCATTTTCACCTACAACAATGGTTTTCTTATTTTTGGTACGAGTCTCTTGACCTTGTCGAGGAACTTGAATAAGAGTCTTAATGACTCTTGAAGACGGAGGTTTGGTTTTATAAAGACCTCTACTTGGAACACTTACTGACAAATGGTCAAGAGACCATATTTCGGTGTTAGGGGCTTGACCTTTGAATGGGATTTTCAGAATTTGACCAAATTCCTCAAGAGTGAAGGAGAATGATTTTTTTTAATGACGAAGTTGACAACAAATTGACCCTCAAGATTATAGGTAAAAGTGAGTTGACAATAAAACTCGAGAACAAAGCGAGGTACAATTTGTTCGTTAATGTCTAACAAACAATCAAAGTCGATTGACTCAAACTTAGCATGAATATGACTCATATTTTTGAAGTTTGGACTTATAATCCTTCCCTCATGAAAGTACCATTTTTCAAGATTTGCCATTGTGTTTAGCAAGGGTTGATTAAATTCATTTGATATTAGGGGTATGTAGTTTCGTGTCTTTTGATGATCTAGACTGGTAGCTCGAGGCATTGTTACCTAGAAAGACACAAACAAGACCATATTTTAATCGCTTATACTTGTATTGATGTTTTGAGTTCGTGCCTAGTGTGTGCCTATATGCAACAAATGTGGAGTAACGATTAACTCGACCTAACCATAAAATCCTAAGAGTTAACCCAAACACTCCTTAATTTGATTTTGCTCATCCAAACAAGTCGAAAAATACATATGAATTATGTATCTCGAAATTTGTTCATGAGATCATTATGCATGTGTTTGAAAACATTTTTAGGTTGTATTGACAATGCATAACAACAATTTTATTATGTTCCTAACGTGAGTGATTTGAAAATAAAATTGGGGTTTTAGTTCAAAATCAATTTTTCTACAAGCTCATTAATATGTGCAAATCCTATGTCTACAGGAAGCATATTAGTTGTACATTGTATTCTAGTAGTTCTAATTGTACAAAATTGAAAGAAAAATGGAAAATCCCCAATTTTAATTTTTGGTGTTCATCATGAACCCTAGACTCAAATTGAAAGAAAATAGATGAAATGACTTACAATTGATGATCTTTGTGATGTTAGGATTGATTATTAGTGTTGATTTGATCTTCAATTGATGTTTTAATGGTTGAATTTGAGTTTTGGTGGGTTTTGGGTCGTGTTCGTCGAGTGCAGCAGATAAGGGGGTGTTTGTTTTTGTGTTTTGAAAATTTTTGTTTAAGTGTTCCATATTATGATCTGCTGATGGCAGTCCTAAATATATTGGGGGGCCGCCTATATGGGGCCCGCCTTGAGTCAAGGTTTTTGGACTCGGTTTTTGATGAAAATTTTACGAAGAGGAGTGACATTTTAATTTGCATTTCGCGAATTAAATATGCTTAAAGTACTTCGGATGAAGTATTTAAGTTTTCACGACACGGAATGGAACACGGACTAGAATTGAGACAGAAGAAGGAGAAGCGAACTAATATGTTTTATGGAATGTGTTCCATCATTCCTAAACCAAGACGTAGATAGTTAAACTATTTATGTTTAAGAGGTTTAGTAAGACTGTCAGCAATATTGTCGACGGATGGTACTTTTTCGATTGAGGTATGTCCTTTTTGGACATTATCACGAAGAAAGTGGTGACGAATTTCAATGTGTTTGGTACGAGAATGTTGCACCGGGTTTTTGCTAAGGTCAATCGCGCCTTTTTTGTCGCACATGATGGGAACGTCGTCGAGTCGTACGTCGTAGTCGATGAGAGCTTGTTTCATCCATAGTGCTTGTTGACATGCCTTTCCAGCGCTTACGTATCCGGCTTCGGTAGTGGATATAGCAAGAGCGGTTTGTTTCTTCGAGAACCAAGATGTCAAACAACATCATACGAACGTACAAATACCGCTAGTGCTTTTTCGGTCCACATAATCTCCCGCATGATCAGAGTCGGCATATACTACGGTTTTTATGCCGGTCCCCTTAGGATACCATAATCTTAAGTGCGTAGTGCCTTTAATGTATCGGAAGATACGCTTAACCGCTTCAAGGTGAGAGGTTTTGGGAGCCTCTTGAAAGCGGGCACAAAGGCAGACACTAAACATGATATCGGGCCTACTTGCCGTTAGGTATAATAAACTACCTATCATGCCTCGATACTTGGTACTATCTACCGACTCACACTCTTCATCTTTCGTGAGTTTAGTATCGGAGGACATGGGGGTTTTCATTGGTTTAGAATCTTCTAGACCAAATTTCTTAAGCATTTCTTTAATATACTTAGATTGATTAAAGAATATACCTCTAGACTAAATTTCTTAAGCATTTCTTTAATATACTTAGATTGATTAAAGAAGATACCATCTTCCATTTGTTTTATTTGTAATCCAAGAAGAAGTTAAGTTTACCCATCATGCTCATCTGGAACTCGAACTCTTCATGCCATGATTTAGAAATTCATCACACTTTCTTGACAAAGTCCGAACCGAATATAAAGTCATCGACATATATTTTAACAATAGAGATTGAACTTTTCCTTCTCGTACAAAGAGTGTTACTACCATTCTAATCTTTTATATTCATGTTTAATAAGGAAAGCTTTTTATCTATCATACCAAGCTTTTGGGTGCTTGTTTAAGACCATATAAACATTCTTTAATTTATAAACATGGCCTTTTTCGCAACAATGAATCCTAGAAGTTGTGCACACATATACCTCCTCATTGATTAAAAACCGTTCAGGAATGCACTTTTTACATCCATTTGGAACATTTAAAAGTCAAGGCGCACGCATAAGGCTAATAATTTTCTAAATGGACTCAAGTCTAGCAAACCGAGCATAAGTTTTATCATAATTGATGCCTTCTTGTTGGTGTAGCCTAGAGCAACTAACGTAGCCCTTAGTTCTAGCAATAAATAACGTTCCTCGGCTAACTTATTTTCCTAAATACCCACTTAGTTCCGATAATTGTCATATTCCAAGGTTAGGAACTAACCTCAATGGTCCGTAGCGAACAAATTTGATTTTAATTCTTCGTGCATGGCGACTATCCAACTTTCATTCCTAATGCTTCATCACATGCTTAGTTCTATAGTTTGATATAAAAACAAAAGAAATACTTGATTTTGGGCTTGTGACCTAGAGGGTCTGTAGTTAAGGTTCCTATGACATTTACTAATGGTTGGTTCCTAGATTTCTTAATGTTGATTATTTCAGCAACCTCTAAAGTTTCATCACAATGTTCGATTTCTAGTTTTTTCTTTTTTGGTGACCATTAATTGCTTCTTTCTTCACGAAGTCATATCATCCACAGGGTGATGTCCTTAGAAGGTGGAGGAGTTTTATTCAAATTACATTAAGTGATTCTTATGACTTTCACACTATGTGTTGTTTAGGATGATATAGGCTTTACTATTTTGAGAATAACCTAAAAAGACACCTTCGTATGACTTTGTGTCAAACTTGTAATGCGGTATGGATACTCGCGAAGACAAACGCTCTTCACAAGATGGAATTTACAAAAAACTATTACACCTCCTGGAACTAATAGAACAGAGATAGTAAAACTTGAATGGATATATTGTTCGAATGAATAATTCAAGGTCTGGTACATGAGTATTTATAGGACTCAGAACCAAAGAAAAGGAATATATCCTATAAAAATAATACGAATATATCCTATAAAAATAATATATTTGTGATATATCCTATAAAAATAATAGATATGCAGTCGGTGTAAATATCTTAGGACTTGTGTCCCACGTCAGTCCCCTCCACCTAAAAAGAACTCGCCCCTGAGTTATCCGGATACAAAGGAACATCAGAAGCATGGTAACTCGATAAGTCAGCCACATTGAAAGTACTACTGATGCTCATATCGTTCGGTAAGTCCACCACGTATGCATTATCATTGATCTTATATGTAATCTTGTATGGTCCATACTTCTTAAGTTGCAACTTGTTGTATTTTCCAACTGGAAATCGCTCACGACGAAGAAAAACCATCACCATCTCACCGAATTAAAAAACATTGACTCTTTGATGCTTGTTAGCAGCTTCTTTAAATTTCTGGTTAGTTTCTTCTATTCAAACATCCTCCTGAATAGCTTATGAATCATTAGCCAATCTTGCTACAGCAGAACTATATTCATGAACTTTTGGTAGTTTCACCAAGTCAACGACATGTCGTGGTGACTTTTGATACACAACTGAGAATGGTGACCTTCTAATAGAACTATGGGTTGCACTATTAAAGGCAAATTCTACTTGAGGTAACGCATAGTCCCATTGCTTTGGCTGATCTCCACAAATGCAACGAATCAAGTTACTTAGAGTTCTATTAACAACTTCTGTCTGCCCATCCGTTTGTGGATGTGCTGAACTGCTATACTTCAATGAAGCATCAAACATACGCCACAAAGTTATTCAAAAATGACATAGAAACCGTGTATCACGATCAGAAACAATTGACTTAGGTACCCCATGTAGACGAACCACTTCACAAAAGATTAGACGAGCCACATGTGAAGCATCTGATGTTTTCTTACATGGGATAAAATGCACCATTTTTTAGAACCTATCAACAACAACAAAAATAGAATCCACTCCATGCTAAGTTCGAGGTAACCCCAAAACAAAGTCCATTGACAAATCCTCCCATATAGACTCAGGAACTGGTAATGGCATATAGAGACCCGTATTTTGTGATTGACCCTTAGGCGTTTGGACACCGTGTGACTTCGTTGTAACAAACTGTACCCACCGCTCGTTTAAGCTGGGCCAATAATACCAAGCTCTCCAAGATATCTATGGTCTTATTTCACCGAGGTGACCACTTACCCACCTCCATGGAGATCCGTGAATTAACTTTTTCATCTTACGAACAACGAGGATACACAAACGATTTCCCTTAATAAAAAGATACCCGTCATGCATAGAGAATGAGCACAAAGGGAGTTTACTCCATGTGTTTCCCAAAATCTTCATCATTGGCATACAAGTCATAAAAAACTTCAAATCCAGTTACCTCATGGGTCAAAGTTACCAACAAGGTTGCACGTCGGCTCAATGCATCGGCTACTTGATTTTGATGTCATGGCTTATGCTTTAATGTAAAAGGGAATTGTTGAAGGTAAGAAACCCAACGAGCATGCATCTTACTTAAATCCTTTTGGCTATTAATGTACTTTAATGCTTGGTGATCAGTGTATAGAACAAATTGATCTTGAATAAGATAATGCTCCCAGGTTTCAATGCTCTAAATAATGCATATAAAAATTCTTGATTCATAAAAGTCGACCATATTTTTTAACAAAACAATCACCTTAATTTCTCACTGAGAAAATAAGCAACGGGTTGACCTTTCTTAAGAAATAATACTCACAATCCCTACTTCACATGCATCACAATTCCACCATAAATAACTTTAATTCTAAGTTAGGGAGAAGCAAGTACCGCGCGCAGTGCATAACTTATTCCCTTAAAATTAATTTTGCAAAACTCTTGATCTTGTGATAAAATGTGGTGGTCTTCTGGACCCCGACCATTGGAACATTTTGTTCTTTAAAGCAATTCTTAAAAAGGACCATAATAGTGCTGGAATTTTTCTTATTCTTTGGAGTCAATAATGCAAGGGACAGCACAACGGAATTATTTACTAACACAGAATCAAACCCTTTTGAAGTAATTCCTCCACCATCTGCTGCAAAATTACACTTTCTTTTGGGTTCATTTGATAATGTGGTAAATTTGGTAAGCTGGCCCCGGGAACCTAATCAATAGCATGCTGAACATCCCTCATGGGGGTAGTTTATTTCGAAGTTCTTCGGGCATTATATCTTGGAAACTTGATAGTAACCGAATATACACTCCGAAATCTTTACTTCCGGTCGGCTCGTCTCTTTTCCAAACGAAAAGAAACCTCTTTCACTATTAACAAATGAAACTTCCTCTGAGTCCTTTCATTCACCTATAATTCGGTAACCAACACGTGAAATATCCAATCCAATTTTCCTACTTTTCATGGTTCAGAATTTTGTTTGAAGAGCCCAACGGTAGTAAAGTTATTTTCTTTCCATCTTTAACAAACCGGTAAACAGATATTATATCTACAAGTATTACCATCATGAAGTTGTCTCCAAGTCATATTGCCACCAGAGATGAACCCAAGATAACAAATGACAAGCGTTCATGTCAACCACGTCACACAGGACTTCGTCCTTGTAAAACTTACCAATAGAATAAGAGGTACACGACATCTTTCAGTCACTCTTATTCCCTGCAGCACCATCAGTAATCCACACAATGCTATACGGCTCAGAATGCTTATCTCAACAGTAGTTTCAAGTTATTAACTAAATCACAGATATGATTATTTTCACGAACTACACCCATCAATAATTAAATCAAACTTTTTGATTAAAATTATGCACCCTAGTTCGGAATAGCATATTTCTTGTGTACCGCACACTCTTTTGGCGCAAGTACCACCTTTCGCACTATGAAAGTTGGCATGTCTTCTTCGTCTCCATCCTGTTGGACAACACTACCATAGTCTTCCTTGGAAGTAGTCAATCCTCTCCTCGATCTTGTTTTCAAATCATAATCAGCTGAATTAACTTGTCGCTATGGGTTTTGTGCAAAACATTTGATCTATGTCCCTGTGGTTGGATCTTTTGCTCATCTAGGATAATAATAACAATGATTCAATTTTATACACAGTGGAATTATAAAGAACACAAATTAATGTTATCACAAGGTTTTCTTTATTGAATGATTTCCCTATTACCCCAACTATAATTTGGTGCTACACCAACTAACTATGGTGTACTATTTGACTCTCATCCAGTCACTATGCTATCTACCTATCTCTACGACTCATTTCGATTATTGGGAGAGCTCTAGTTTTCTATGGATGGATGTCTAAAACCTATGTCTATGATCTCTTTATATAGGGAGAGATCATGACTTACAAAGGAAGTAAATCAATAGATAAGGAAACTATTTAAATTACATTAAACCACATTAATATGTTTCCTAATCATTATCTTGTAGAATATTTGACCAAATCTTCATATTTCTCCACCAGCTTGTAGAGTTTTATAAAACAGAACATTCTTTGAACCTTTTGTTTCATTCCGCTTTTATTCATTTTGTCACTCATCAAAATCAATAATCCAACAATCTTTCCCCCTATTTGATTGTTTACAAAACAAACAAAGTCGTGTACGAACTTCCCCTTAAATAGAGAAGTTGAGATGTAATCATCTCCCTGAATGAAACAAACTTTCAAGCTTCCTTTGTATCATGTCACCACATATAATAAGCTGCAAATTAATAAACCTGTAATCTTCTTCCCCTTTTTGTCTTCATCCAATAAGGGTCTTCTAAAGATTTGCAAGTTGTAAACACTTCCCCCCCAAATGGTGCATGTAATGTTAAAATTTAATCAATAAGCTGCCCTTAAACCAATTGTTTACCATCTCTCGAATCTTCCGAACTATGTAGGCTCTATGTAGTGATCACTGATGAAGAAAATAAGTTATAACAAATTTGATGAAGAGAGTAGAATCTCCAAACTTGTGTCTTATGTCTTGCACTATCCACGTGACGTCGAACTTATAAATAAATCTATGAAATATAAGTAGACCGCAACCTCTTGACAAAATCCTCATCTTCTATGAGACACATACTAAGTGATAGCAAATGTGAGCATTAAGCACCTATAAGAAAAATCACACACTTTTGCTAGATTTTGACAAGTCTTCGTCAACACCATTTAAGTACGAACAAGTTATCTTAAAAGCCAACCACAACTTTAAGATATGATAAGACACGCACCTGTGAAACCCAACTACAAAGTCAAATAAGCAATAATTAACTGTCTCCGTAATTATCTTTTCAATAAATCTCCAAACCGAGCCATAAAATCAATGATGATAAACTGTTGTGAAAAACAGTTCTATCCGAGATCCAAAACCGTGAGTCATCTGATATCTGATAAAGCTAGCAGTACAAACTGAATATGTCGGATAGTACTAACGGTACAAACTCTTTCTCGGACGAGGCAATCAGCACAAAAATCTTCAACCAGTATTAAACATACTTTGACAGTACTTTCATCACATCGAACGAACGAAACCAGTACTAATATTTAATACCCCATGTTTAATCTTTTTTAGCCCAATACGTTATCTCAACCCAGCCCCGCATAAACATCCATGCACTATAAATTGGTTTGAACAAAAAGTATAAACAACAGTAATGAATCTCCTTAGAAGCCCAAGTTGTAATTAAATCCCACTTATCCTTACAGAACCTTCACGTCTTCTTGCCTTCAATATCACATGCCCTTGTAAACAATGATTCCAATAACAGTAGTAATAAAAAGCATGAATCCTAATATCAATATTACTTTAAAGCTTACCAATGAAATCTGCCTTTAAAACCTTGCAAGCCCAACAACTGTTTTAACAATAAAGCCCAAATTGCTTTTCCTCTTGACATTACTATCATACATGTGAGCCTAACAAACAATAGTAATAAACATTCATTTGAATGCTTCAAGCAATAAACATGCATCACCAATATTCCTTGTGTAAACAGTATTAGGATAAATGGTAATATAAACATAGAACAGTAGTAGTACCATGTTATATAACCCCAACAGTATTAATACCCATGTTGAGCAATATTAAATCTATACCCAGAATAAAAGCCACTATTGATAATTACTGCCATCATATTACGAATCTCCAACTACCTTAACTTTTGCAACTGCCAATCATTTACTTTATAAACGAATCTTCTTTCTTTATAGAAGATCTGTTCTTCCATTCATTAAAATATCTCTTTGGGTCCTCTGAACAGACGTGTATATAACCATGACCACGTGAACAAGGTTAAAATATTAAATACCAAGATATGTTTCTCAAATAACAACTTTATGATGCATATCTTTCACTCGTCCGTATCTTTTCCTTTTATAACAAATCTTTTTACTCATCTCTGTACGCATTTTAAAAATTAGCACCTACAATGATCAGAATAATAGCCATAATTGAAACCCTAACCGAACACATAAAATTCATACAAGCATACTAGTGTTATTTGACACCCATAGTATGAACCAAAAGTTTCATCACCTATCTACCTTGTAACCACGAAATCAATGTATCAAGATTGAATGAGCATGAATCATCCTTTTACAAAAAATCAACCGAATCTTAATCAACACTTTTTTCCTTTTATCAATTATGGTTTATTAAAATAATCAAACCCTTATATTACCAAATTTGATGATTCATAGTGAAAAAGTATGAAAAACCGAAAGACGATACAAAAGAAACCCCGTTATTAGTACCAATAATTTTATAATTGTATTGCATACCAATTAAGTAAGAGAGGGAAATTAGTAAATCTGGTTATATCAATTTAAACATCAAAAACCCTTGAAAACTTTAACTGAAAATCGATTTCTTGAAAAATTAGGGTTTTAGGGTTTCTTTAAAAACCTTGTAGATCCTAGATATCAAGAGCAACTTGCTCTGATACCACATGTCAGATCGTTTTGCTCATCTAGGATAATAATAACAATGATTGAATATGCACAGCGGAATTATAAGAACACAATTAATGTTATCACAAGGTTTTCTTTATTGAACGATTTTCCTATACCCTAACTGCTAATTTGGGGCTACAACCAACTAAACTATGGTGTACCTATTTTGACCTCCTCATCAGATTGACTATGCCTATCTAACTATCCAACTCATCATTGGGAGAGCTCTAGTTTTCTATGGATGGATATGTAAAACCTATGTCTATGATCTTTTTATATAGGGAGAGATCATGACTTACAAAGGAAGTAAATCAATAGATAAGAAAATATTTAAAATTACAATAAACCACATTAATATGATTCCTAAACATTATCTTTGTAGTATATTCGAACCAAATCTTCATAATTCCTCCACCAGCTTTGTGAGTTTTATAATGACGACTTTGATCCTTCTTGTTTCATTCTTTTATTCATTTTGTCTCATCAAATCAAGAATCCCAACACCCTGGTATAATCTACCACAAGTAACCTATAACAGTTATCTTCCTGTTAGTTTCACAGGAAGCTTGCCTCGGTGTATAAGGGTTTCACCATAGGTTTTCTTATCCAACCCTCTTTCTCCATTTTGTTCACTAAGCCACTGAATCTGAGAATCGTATTTGACTAGCTACTAAGTTTCAGCATTAAACTTTAAGGGCTGTTTTAAGGCGGCAGTAGTAGATCGACGATTTACCTCGCCTCCAAAGTTTCCTTTAGAGCTCATGGATTTTGCCCTACGGGCTATGTTATAAGCCTCACTTAAACTCAATATTACCTGACATCCAATATTCTTACGTATAGATGGATTTAACCCATAAAGATACCTAGATATTGGAAATCTTGCGGTCCTACTATTGATTTACATAAACCTATGAATTCACCAACTTTATGTTGACGGTTTAAGCATGTTTTCTTAGGTCAATAAGGCACGAGGTGCAGTGATACATTGGGAGTCAATAATTGAAGAGTCATATAAAATATTTGGGGTCTTATTACATTGTGGGGACAATTGTTCTAAATCGAAATTTTTTTATACTGTTGAACAATTTGAAGCCATGAGCTTATGTAACAAACAAGTATTTTGTTAATCCAATGTATCTTTTTCAAATGACACGTTTAGTGGTCGTTCCCATATCTTCTGCTATTGATCTATGAAGTAACGCCCTCAGATATACATTATATTCCGCTGCTACCCAGATTTGGGGGTGTTACATTTAAGACCATATAAAGCTTTCTTTAATTTATAAACATGATCTGGTTTTTCAAAATCAATGAATCCCGGAGGTTGTGCCATGTATACCTCCTCATTGATAAAACCGTCCAGGAATGCACTTTTTACATCCATTTGGAATAGTTTAAAATCTAAGGCACATGCATAGGCTAATAATATTCTAATAGACTCTAGTCTAGAAACCGGGGCATAAGTTTCATCATAATCGATGCCCTCTTGTTGGTTGTAATCTTGAGCAAATAACCTAGCCTTATTTCGAAAAACAACACCGTTCTCGTCTAATTTATTTCTAAACACCCACTTAGTTCCTATGATTGTCATATTCTTAGGTTGTGGAACTAACTCCCAAACGTCGTTAGCAATGAATTGATTTAATTCTTCTTGCATAGCGACTATCTAACTTTCATCACCTAAAGCCTCATTCACATTCTTAGGTTCTATAGTTGATATAAAACAAAAGAAGTTACTTTGGTTTTGAGCTTGTGACCTAAGGGTTCTTTGGTTAATGTTTCCTATGACATTTTCTAAAGGATGGTTCCTAGATTCCTTAATATTGACTATTTCGTTAATTTCTAGTGTTTCATCCTCAACAACATTTTCTAGGTTTTTCTTTTTGGTTGCCCTATCAACTTCTTCTTCATCTAAGTCATCATCCACCAAGGGTGATGTCTTAGAGGGTGGAGGAGTTTCATCGAAAGTCACGTTGAGTGATTCTTAGATTTTCCCAGTGTGTTTATTAAGGATGATGTAGGCTTTACTATTTTGGAAGTAACCTAAAAAGACACCTTCGTATGACTTTGGGTCAAACTTGGTAAGGTAGTCTTTGGTGTTTAATATGAAGCACTCGCTTCCAAACACTCTAAAATAGTCAAGAGTAGGTTTCCTACCTCTCATGAGTTCATAAGGTGTTTTCCTAGAATGGCTCTAATGAGAATTCGGTTGAGAATATATGTTGAAGTATCTATGGCGTTACACCAAAACTTTTGTGGTAACGATTGCTCATTCAACCTAGTCCTACTCATTTCTTGAAGTGTCCTATTTTTCCTTTCGACCACGCCATTTGATTAAGGAGTGCGTGGAGCCGAGAAGTTATGTGTAATACCTTTGGCATTACAAAACTCTCCAAATTACACCTCATTATCAAATTCTCTACCGTGGTCGGTTCTTATTGACACTATAGAACAACCTAGTTGGTTTTGGATTTTCCTACTAAATATTTTGAATTGATCGAAAGCTTCAGTTTTATCCTTAAGGAATCTAGTCCAAGTATACCTAGAGTAGTCATCTACTATGACTAAAGTGTAACGGTTTCCTCCATAACTCCGTACGACGGATGGACCAAAGAGATCCACATGAAGAAGTTCTAAGCATCTAGTTGTTGAGACTATATTCTTAGCTTTGTGACTAGCGTGAGCTTGTTTTCCTATTTTGCAAGCATCACAAAAATATTGATCAAACTTAAGCTTAGGTAGTTTTCTAACTAGTTCCTTAGATGCTAACAATTGAATGAGACGCATATTAGCGTGACCTAATCTCCTATGCCACAGAGTGGAATTTTCATCAATCGTTGCAAGACAAATTTTGTCTTTAGGCTTATTTCCAAACTTCATCACATATAAGCCTTTATTCCTAATACCTCTACCTATGACTTTACCGTCCTTAGTAATTTCACTATCATGTTCAAAGAAAGTTACTTTACACTTATTATCACATATTTGTCCTATACTTAACAAGTTAAATCCTAAGTTATCAACATGTTCTACATTATCTATATTGAGAGAGTCATTAGAAATCGTACCTTTGCCAATGATGTTACCGCGAAGATTACTACCAAAAATGACGTTACCTCCATTGTATGCCTTGTAAGTGGAGAAGAGCTTTCGGTTACCCGTCATATGTTTAGAGCATCCGCTATCTTTAATCCATTCGTCGGGTTCCAAGTCGACTCCAAGGCATATCTATTTATATAAGACAATAACTCAAACATTTGGTCCCCAATATCTCATGGGTCCAAAGTTGTTAGTGCTAAACATCCCTTGCATTTGATGCAATTGGTTGGGATGTGGAAATGGAAGACACATTTCCCATGGCATATAACTTTGACGAGGAAAGTTGTTCCAAGTTACGGGAAAGCCATGAGGTTGGTTTTGTCGACCAACGTTCCTTTTTGGTTGCGGTGTTTTGGCACGAGGATAATTATTATTGACTCTTCTAGGAGGTGGAGTTTTTGATCTAAAGTTTGGTTTTGAAAATCCAACTCCGGGTTTTGACAATGGTTTGTATAATTGTTTAACTACATTATCACTAGCAACGGGAACTTTGACGTTGTTTACTATTATGTGTTTTGGTCTAGGACCCAAAATAGATTTTTGAAAAGACACACTTTTCTCAGATCCAAGCGTGATGACAGGCAGTCCCATAATTTCTTTGGGGGCAACCCATATTTATGGGACCTCCATCAGAAGACGCATTTTTCTAGGCTTTCACAAATTTTATTTCCTTAGTTCCACTAGATTATGCTTCAAATAAATTAAACTCTAAACCCAATTTTTGCCACCGATGTTTATTAAATTACTAACATTTCCACTTTCAGAACAATGTGTACCTTTTCAAATTTAGTTAATCTAAATGGCTTCCTCTTTGAAGCCTTTTCATTTCTCAATTTTAAGCATATGACACTTTAACACATTCGAGAATGAACTCACTTTTTTTTTCTCGAGTTGTAGACGACTTTTTCTTTAGAATACTAGAAAGTTCTTTTTCTAAACTCTTTCTAGTGGCTTTTTGTTTTATAATCTTTGTTATTAGTGATTAATCTTTAAAACAATATTGCACAGTTTAACATATTTCATTATCTATAACCAAATCATATATTGATGAGCTTTATCATCACCCAAGTAAAAGGATTCATCACATACGTCACTTGAAGCTTGAGCTAACGAGACAAATTATTCCAGGTCTTTGACCTTCTCATCATCTTCTTCACCGCTATCACTCTAAGAACCTCCGACGAAAGATCTTTGGTTCTTGTCTTTCGGAGGTTTTGGACATTCTCCAATAAGATGATTTGGATCGCTGCACCTAAAGCATTTTCTACCACCTTTACCATTCTTGTCATCACGGCTTCTTTGGAACGTCTTTTTGTCGTTCTGAGGTTGTCTCACGAATCTACCTCTTCTCTTAAAGAACTTCTTGAAGTCTCTAACCGCCATGGCGTATTCTTCATCTTCACTTTCGGAAGTCGAACACTCCTCATCACTAGATTCTTTCTTAGCCTTTAAAGCAAGAGATTTTCTTTCTCCCTTAGCTTTGACTATTTTAGAATCTTTCTTGATGATCATCTCGTGAACTTTGAGATTCTCGATGAGTTCATCAAGTGATAGTGATGTTAAGTCTTTCGACTCTTCAATCGCCGTGACCTTTGCTCTCCATTTAGGATGTAGAGCCCTAAGAAACTTCCTAACATAGTTCTTGCTAGAATAACCTTCATCAAGAGCTTTTAGACTAGTAATGATAGTATTAAATCTAGCAAAAGCACTATCTATAGATTCGTCTTCAGAAATGACGAATTGTTCATATTGTTGTACCAAAAGGTCGATCTTGTTATCTTTGACTTGGTTATTACCTTGATGGGTGATTAACAAAGTTTTCCAAATTTCTTTTACCGTATTACACATGAAAATTCTTTCATATTCTTTTCTTGGCAAAACATTGTAAATAACCATTAGAAGCCGTAGGATATTATTTTCGCAGCATCTTTTTAAAGATCGTTAGCATTTGGGTTTTTCAAAGGGACAACCTCATCTAATTTGGTTTTTCGATTTAGTATGCATAGGTTAAACACCGTTTATGTAAAAAACATGCCAAGATTAAGATCTAATTGATTTAACCTATGTCTCGAATTTTATTTTTTCCAATAAAATAAAAACTATACTTTCAAAAAGTTATGGTCTTTGCATGGATTGCCCTTCTAGATATTTGTCAGAATCCATAGATCGATCCAAGCTTTAAAATACAATATATTTTTAAAAATCTTGAGTGACCTTGGCTTCTGATACCAACTATGGAAACTAGAAGGGGGGGGTTGAATAGTTTACAGGTTCATTTTACGTTTTAAAAGTTTGCTTTCAAAATACTTAGATTCGAGTTGTATGTTCAACCAATCAACAATGTAAATTTGTAAACTAATATTAAATAACAATCACAATAATATAAAGAGATGAGAGAAGGAACAATCAAACCAAAACACCAAGATTTATAGTAGTTCGGCTACGAAGCTCTTCTTCGCCCTACTCCACTCCTCGAGTATCCTACTCGAGATTTTACTATGTCAACAAGCTCCCTTCAGGCGGAGAAAACTGTTTACACGTCGCTTACATTATTTTCCAACACTAAGCTAAATGTCGAGTCTTAATCTTAGCTAGAACCAATCTACCACTTCACAAACACTATACAATCACAAGATCTACACTATCAGATTTACACACAATCCGAATCATATAATTACACAAGATAATTACAATAGAGATTTGATACTTAGAAGAAGAGAGGAGAGATCACTAAATAACAATTCGTTTCTTAGCGAATACGAATGTTCTTCTCTTGCACTTGATAGAGAGGAGAGATGCGAAGAAGAGATTAGATTACTTGAAACAAGATCAAACAATGTTAGTGATCAAGAGATTTAGTGAGAGAAAGAAGGCTGGAAAAATTCGTGCAAAGAGGTATGTTTTTCTACCAGAAATAGTGCAGTATTTATAGACAGGATTTCCAATGGCTAGCTGGCGATGGTCCTGGCGGTCCCAGATATATCTGGGGGATGCCAGACCTATAAGGGGGCCGTCACTAGACTCCGCTCTTGATTTTGTCTTTTTGTGGAGAAAGTTGTATCTGGTATGAAAGCTTCCATTTTGGGGGGAAAATTTGAATTTCAAATTTATGTTTTAAATAAAAAATTTCTTTTAATTAAAAAGTATTTTGTATATTTATTTTTTTGAAAATACATTTGTAAAAATGTAATGGTAAGAAAAAATTATTTTCTTGATCACTTATTATGCTTAATGATTTGTTTGTACATACCTTAAGTGATCACTAATCTTAGAAATGGAATTTTACGATTAATGATTTGTAAACGTTTATATTTATCGTGAACGTTTTTACATTTTGTTATTATCAAAACATTGAGAGGTCGAAAAATATAAATAACGTTTTTAGACATTATTTGTATTAGCACACTCGAGAGTTAGTTGACTTTGGTGTAGCAATTAACATCAACACTTTCTTAGAGGGAGAAAAGTGCATTTTCGGGTCTTAATTGATTTTGGTGCTACGGTTTCAACTTCGTTAAAAGGGATAAATTGTGTACTTCAGGTATTTTGAGATGAATTCAACAAGACTGGCATGCTTCCTAAGTGAGACGATGTTGATGATATAATGTCTAAAAACGTTATTTATATTTCTCGACCTCTCGATGTTTTGATAATAACAAAATGTAAAAACGTTTACGATAAAAATAATATAAATTATTAACCGTAAAATTCTATTTATAAGATTAATCACTTAAGATATGGATAAACAAATCATTAAACATGATTAGTGATTAATAAAATATTTTTTTAAACCTCACATTTCTACAAAAGTCTTTTTATAAAAATATAAAAAAAATACTTATTTATAAAAGAAATGTATTATTAAAATAATAAATTTGAAATCAGATTTTTTTCCCCCAAAATGGAAGGTTTTAATACAGATAAAACATTCCCCACAAAAAGACAAAAAAGGAGCGTAGTCTCGCGGCCCCCGTTATAGGCCCTGGGGCACCCCTAAATATATTTGGGACCGCCGCCAGCACAACGGCTCTTTTTGTCTCCTATAAATATTGGGCCACCCCATCTGAAAAACAGAACCTCCTTTGGCCATGAATTTTTCCTCAATATACTTTTCTATCTTCTATCTATTTTTCTTCTAAAGACACGATCTTAATCACTAACAACCGAATCTTAGTTCAAAGTGATTATAAATTCTATCTTCCTCCATTACTTCTTACTAATCAAGTGCAAGAGAAGAACAATCGTATTCTTCTACATACGAATTGTTATTAAGTGATCTCCTTCTTCCTCCTCAAGATCACAAGTCTTTATTATATTAACTTTGTGTTGTTGTGTGTAAATTGATTGTGTGGTAAGATCCAATTGTGTAAGTTGTATTTGTGATATTGATTATGTGTAATCCAAAGTAAATATTATCATGGTGAGTTGGAGAAACAGACTTAGTAAGATCTTAGATTGGTTCTAGCTAAGATTAGGACTCGACATCTAGCTTAGTATAGAAAAGAAAGTAAACGACGTATAAACGGTTTTCTCCGCCTAAAGGGAGCTTGCTGACATAGTGAAATCTACGAGTGGTAATAGTACTCGGGGAGTGGGTAAGAAATATAAAGGTGCTTGTAGCCGAAACCATAAAAATCATGATGTCTTAGTTTTGATCGTTACTTTTTCTCTATCACTTTAATTGTTATGTTTACTTAGTTCATTTTACATTGATAGTTTAGTAGTGATTCAATAATGTTGATATGAATTGAGCATACAACTCGGAATCAAACCATTTTAAAAGCAAAGTCTTAAACGGTCCAATTAACCAGTAAACCAATTTCAGCCCCTCTTCTAGTTTCCTACAATTGGAATCAGGAGCCAAGTTCACTCAAAGAATTTTTAAAATAATATTGTATTTTTAAGAGCTATGGAGCAGATCTATGAAATTCCGACAAATATCAGAAGGGCATCTATGCAAAAGACCACCACTTTTTTGAAAGTGATAGTTATATTTATTGGAAAAATAGATTCGGTGAGACATAAGATAAATACAAAAGAACTAGATCTTATGCATAGTTCTTACCAATGTTGATTATTCAACCCATCTACAAAATTTCAGAAACCACAACACGAGTGAGGTAGTCCCTTTTGAAAAACAAACATCAGATCTTAAAAGAAGACATGCCAAAAATACTGAAGCCAAAATGGTTATTTACAATGCTTTGGCCTAGAAAGAATAAGAATGAATTTATCATGTGTAATACGTTAAAAAGAAATAATGGAAAACTTTGTTAATCGACCCTAAAGGATAATAGCCAAATCAAAGATAATAAGATCGACATTTTTGTTCAACAATATGAACAATTCGTCCATTTCCAAGATGAATCTATAGATAGTTGCTTAGCTAGGATTTAATACTATTATTACTAGTCTAAAAGCTCTTGATGAATGTTATTCTAGTAAGACTACGTAAGGAATGTTCCTTAGGGCTCCAACATCCTAAATGGAAGCAAAGGACATGGTGATTATAAGAGTCGAAAGACTAACATCACTAATCTCTTGATGAGCTCATTGGAAACCTCAACTCCATGAGATGGAACATCAATGAAAGATTCTGAGATAGTCAAAGCAAAAAGTTGAAAAGGAAATCTCTTGCTTTAAAGGCTAAAAAGAATCTAGTGATGAAGATGCACAACTTCCTGGAGTGAAGACGAAGAGTTAGCCCCATGGCGGTAAGAGACTTCAACAAGTTCTTTAAGAGAAGAGGTAGATTCGTAAGACAACCTCAGAATGACAAAAAGACCTTTCAAAGAAGCCGAGACGACAAAAACGGCAAAAGTGAAAGGAAGTGCTTTAGCTGCGGAGATCCAAATAATCTTATTGGAGAATGTCTAAAGCCACCGAGAGACAAGAACCAAAGAGTATTTGTTGGAGGTTCTTGGAGCGATAGCGAGGAAGAAGATGATGAAAAGGTCAAAGATGAAACGTGTCTTGTAGCTCACACATCAAGTGAGGTATGTTCCGAATCATCTTACTTTAGTGATGAAAACTCATCAATTGATGATATAGCTTTAGACAACGAATATGATAAGCTATGCAAAATGAGTCTAAAGATAATCACAAAAAAAACTTAAAAGCTACTAGAAATAGTCTAGAAAATGAGCTTAGAGAATTAAAAGATAAATTGTCCATACTCGAGAAAAACAAGGGAGTTGATCTCGATTGTGCAAAGTGTCATGTACTTAAAATTGAGAATGAAAAACTCAAAGATGAATCTACTAGATTAAACAAATTTAAAAAGAGTACACATTGCTTAAATGAAATGTTAAGTAATCAAAAACCCTCCGGTGATAAATTAGGTTTAGAGTTTAATTCATTTGAAGCATCATCTAGTGGAACTAAGGAAATAAAATTTGTAAAAGCTCAGAAAAAGGCGTCTTCTGATGGAGGTCCCATAAACATTGGCGGCCCCCTTAATATTTAGGCGGCCCCCAAAATAAATATGGGACCGCCATCAGTAATTCCTACATCTGAGAAACTGTGTCTTTTCAAAAATCCATTTTGGGTCCTAGACTAAAACACATAATTGTAAACAAAGTCAAAGTTCCCGTTGCTAGTGACAATGAAGTTAAACAATTCTATAAGCCATTGTCAAAACCCGGAGTTGGATTTTCAAAACCTAATTTTTGATCTAAAACTCTACCTCCTAGAAGAGTCAATAATAATTATTCTCGTCCTAAAACACCGCAACCAAAAAGACATGTTGGTCGACAAAACCAACCCCATGGATTTCCCGTAACTTGGAACAACTTTCCATGTCAAAGTTACATGCCAGGGGAAATGTGTCTTCCATTCTCACATCCCAACCAATTGCATCAAATGCAAGGGATGTTTGGCACTAACAACTTTGGACCCATGAGATATTGGGGACCAAATGTTTGAGTTATTGTCTTATATAAATAGATATGCGTTGGAGTCGACTTAGAGCCCGACGAATGGATCAAGGATAGCGGATGCTCTAAACATATGGCGGGCAACCGAAAGCTTTTATCTACTTACAACGCATACAATAGAGGTAACGTAATTTTTGGTAGCAATCTTCACAGTAACATCATTGGCAAAGGTACGATTTCTAATAACTCCCTCAAGATAGATAATGTAGAACATGTTGATAACTTAGGATTTAACTTGCTAAGTATAGGACAAATATGTGATAATAAGTGTAGAGTAACTTTTTCTGAACATGATAGTGAAATCACCTAAGGACGGTAAAGTCATAGGTAGATGTATTAGGAAGAAAGGCTTATATGTGATGAAATTAGGAAATAAGCTAAAAGACAAAATATGTCTTGCAACGATTGATGAAAACTCCACATTATGGCATAGGAGACTAGGACACGCAAATATGCGTCTCATTCAATCTTTGGCCTCTAAGGAACTAGTTAGAAACTTACCTAAGCTTAAGTTTGATCAACACTTTTGTGATGCTTGTAAAATGGGAAAACAAGCTCACGCTAGTCACAAAGCTAAGAATGTAGTCTCAATGACTAGATGCTTAGAACTTCTCCATATGGATCTCTTCAGTCCATCCGTCGTATGGAGTTACGGAGGAAACCGTTACACCCTAGTCATAGTAGATGACTACTCTAGGTATCCAAAACCAATTAGGTTGTTCAATAGGGTCAATAAGAACCGACCACGGTAGAGAATTTGATAATGAGGTGCAATTTGGAGAGTTTTGTAATACCAACGGTATTACACATAACTTCTCGGCCCCACGCACTCCTCAATCAAATGGCCTAGTCGAAAGGAAGAATATGACACTTCAAGAAATGAGTAGGACTATGTTGAATGAGCAATCGTTACCACAAAAGTTTTGGTGTAACGCCGTAGATACTTCAACATACATTCTAAACCGAATTCTCATTAGAGCCATTCTAGGAAAAACACCTTATGAACTCTTAAGAGGTAGAAAACCCATGCTAGATTATTTTAGAGTGTTTGGAAGCAAGTGCTTCATTTTGAACATAAAAGACTACCTTACCAAGTTTGACCCAAAGTCATACGAAGGTGTCTTTTTAGGTTATTCTCAAAATAGTAAAGCCTACATCATCCTAAACAAACACACTAGGAAAGTTAAAGAATCACTTAACGTGACATTCGATGAAACTCCTCCACCCTCTAAGACATCACCCTTGGTGGATGATGACTTAGATGAGGAAGAAGCAATTAAGGTCACCGAAAAGAAAAATCTAGAAAACAACATTGAGGATGAAACATTAGAAATTGACGAAATAGTCAATATTAAGGAATCTAGGAACCATCCTTTAGAAAATGTCATAGGAAGTCTTAACCAAAGAACCCTTAGGTCACAAGCCCAAAACCAAAGTAACTTCTTTTGTTTTATATCAACTATAGGAACATAAGAATGTGAAATGAAACCTTAGGAGATGATGAAAGTTAAGATATTCGCTATTCAAGGAATAAACAAATCAATCATTGCTAACGACGTTTCGGGTGAGTTTAGTTCCCTTTAACCTAGGGGAATATGCAATCATAAGAACTAAGTGGGTATTTAGAAATTAAGTTAGGCGAGAATGGTATTGTTTATCGGAAATAAGGTTAGGTTAGTTGCTCAAGGCTTAACAACCATCATAAGAGGGCATCGGTTATGATGAAACTTTTGCCCTGGTTGCTAGACTTGAAATTCAATTAGATTTTATTAGCTTATGCTTGTGCCTTAGGATTTTAAAACTATTCCAAATGAATGAAAAAGTGCTTTCCTAACGGTTTATCAATGACGGAGGTATATGTGGCACAACTCCGAGATTCATTATTTTAAGTACTGGATTCATGTTTTATAATTAAAGAATGCTTTCATTTGGTCATTAAACAAGCACACAAGCTTGGTATGATAGATTAAAGCTTTTCCTTATTAAACATGAATATAAAATAGGAATGTTGATAACACTCTTTTTACTAAGAAGAAAAGTTCAAATCTCATCATTGTTCAAATATATGTCGATGACATTATATTCGGTTCGACTTGTCAAGACATGTGTGATGAATTTGCCAAAATCATGCATGACGAGTTCGAGATGAGCATGATGGGTGATCTTAACTTCTTGGATTACAAATTAAACAAATGGAAGATGGTATATTCTTTAATCAATCTAAGTACATTAAAGAAATGCTTAAGAAATTTGGTCTAGAAGATTCTAAACCAATGAAAACCCCTATATCCTTCGATATTAAACTCATGAAAGACGAAGAGTGTGAGTCGGTAGATAGTACCAAGTATCAAGGCATGATAGGTAGTTTACTATACCTAATGGTAAGTAGGCCCGATATCATGTTTAGTCTCTGCCTTTGTGCCCGCTTCCAAGAGGCTCCCAAAACCTCTCACCTTGAAGCAGTTAAGTGTATCTTCTGATACATTAAAGGCACTACGCACTTAGGATTATGGTATCCTATCGCTCTTGCTATATCCACTACCGAAGCCGAATACGTAAGCGCCAGAAAGGCATGTCAACAAGCACTATGGATGAAACAAGCCCTTATCAACTACGACGTACGACTCGACAACATTCCCATCATGTGCGACAACAAAGGCGCAATTGACCTTAGCAAAAACCCGGTGCAACATTCTTGTACCAAACATATCGAAATTCGTCACCACTTTCTTTATGATAATGTCCAAAAAGGACATATCTCAATCGAAAAAGTACCGCTCGTCGACAATATTACCGACATTCTCACTAAACCCCTTAAACGTGAATCGTTTAACTATCTACGTCTTGGTTTAGGAATGATGGAACACATTCCATAAAATCATATTAGTCCGCTTCTCTTTCTTCTGTCTCAATTCTAGTTCGTGTTCCATTTCGTGTCATGACAACTTAAATACTTTATCCGAAGTACTTTAAGCATGTTTAATTCGCAAAATGCAAATTAAAACGTCACTCCTCTTCACAAATTTTTTGTCAAAACTAAGTTCAAAATCATTGCATGAGGGCGGCCTTCATATAGGCGGCCCCCAATATATTTGGGACCCCGATATATATGGGACCGCCATCAGCATGACCAAAATATGAACACTTAGTCAAAATTTTCTCAAAACACAAAAACAAACCCCCTTACCTGCTGGTGCGACGAACACGACCCAAAACACATCAAAACTTAAATTCAACCATAAAAACCTTAATTGAAGACCAAATCAACACCAATAATCATTTCTAACATCTCAAATATCATCAATTGTAAGTCATTTCACTTATTTTCTTTCAATTTGAGTCTAGGGTTCATTATGAACACAAAAATTGAAATTGGGGATTTTTGATTTTTATTTCAATTTTGTTCAATTAGAACTACTAGGATACAATGTATAACTAATATGCTTCCCGTAGACATAGGATTTGCACATATTAGTGAGTTTGTAGAAAAATTGATTTCGAACCAAAACCCCATTTTTTTTCAAATCACTCACGTTAGGAACATAATAAAATTGTTGTTATGCATTGTTAATACAACCCAAAAACTTTTTCAAACACATGCATAATAATCTCATGAACAAATTTCGAGATGCATAATTCATATGCATTTTTCAACTTATTTGGATGAGTAAAAGCAAATTAAGGAGCGTTTGGGTTAACTCTTAGGATTTTATATTTAGGTCGAGTTAATCGTTACTCCACATTTTTTGCATATAGGCACACACTAGGGACGAACTCAAAACATCAATACATGTATAAGCGATTAAAATATGATCTTGCTTATATCTTTCTAGGTAACAATGCCTCGTGCTACCGGTCTTGATCATCAAAAGACATAGAACTACATACCCCAAATATCAAATGAATTTAATCAACCCTTACTAAACACAATGACTAATCTTGAAAAACGATACTTTCATGAGGGAAGGGTAGTAAGTCAAAACTTTGAAAATATGAGTCATATTCGTGCCAAGTTTGAGTCCATCGGCTTTGACTGTTTGTTAGACATTAACGAACAAATTGTACCTCGCTTTGTTCTTGAGTTTTATTGTTAACTCACTTTTACAAATAATCCTAAGGGTGAATTTGTTGTCAACTTTGTCATTCAAAATAAGTCTTTTTCCCTCACTCTTGAGGAATTCGGTCAAATTCTAAAAATCCCTTTCAAAGGTCAAGCCTCTACCACCGAAATATGGTCTCTTGACCATTTGTCGGTAAGTGTTCCAAGTAGAGGTCTTTATAAAACCAAACCCCCATCTCCAAGAGTCATTAAGTCACTTATTCAAATTCCACATCAAGGTCAAGAGACTCGTACCAAAAACAAGAAAACCATTGTCGTTGGTGAAAACGAAATTTTAACCCGAGAGATTCAAAATCATATGAAACCTTGGGTTGAGATTATTTGTGAAAACGCCATTTGTCAAGGAGGAGATAGGGATCATGTCTCTGCTTGCCTCTGTCACATGCTTTATTGAATTGAGACATCCACTCCCTATAACCTAGCATTTTTCATTCTTAAGAGAATAGAAAAGACTCGATTCAAACCTAAGGAAGTCTTACCTTATGGAATGCTCTTGACTAGGTTATTCAAACATGTCGGGTCCATCTCTCTCGAGCTAGCTTTTGATAATTATCTCTCACATGATCGAGCCATGCATCCGCTCGCTCCTCATTACGAGTAAAAGACACGAGCGGATCGTGGCAAGAAAAGACATCGTGAGCCAAATGCTAGCTCCTCATCCTCCACTCTAATTCATCCATCGTCATCTCATCCATCGTCATCTCATCCATTGAATGATTCCATGAATGAAAATGATAACGAATCTTCTCATTTTAATCCTTCCTCTCCACCTCAAAACACTTCTTTCTCGTCAAACAATGTCTTTAGAGTCCTTTAAAACCCTCCTCATGAAAGTCATGACTTGAACACCCTTCTATCCGAAACCATAACTCTTTAAACTTAACAACGAGATGCTCATCGAGACGGATTAAGGTCAATTGGACAAACTCTTAAGAACATGATGGGAGGAAAATGGAAGTGAAGTTGTCGGCATAACTTCTAAGTGACTATTACTATTATTATTACTTCTCTTATAATACATTTTTCTTTTGTAGAACTAGAACAATGAATGATGACTTTCGTGGGTTAGGATGATCTTTAAAATGGTTTTATCATCCTATAAATGCCTTGCTAGTTAACAATTTGTGCTCTTATGTGAATCTTATTAAGGATTATTAAAATTGCATTCTTAAGATTAATGATTGATTCATTGTTAGTTTAGATTTACTTGATTTTTAACTGACACGAGATGTGATACTTCTATGGGAAAATACTGGGAAAAATCTATTCTCTCTAGAAACGGCCCCTGAGGCGGCTCCCTTATCAATCCGGGACCACCCAACAATAAGGGACCGCCAATAGGAGGGAACATAAATTTAAAATTTCCATCTTCGTCTGTATCTTTGACCACCTTAGTCCTAGACTCTTGCTGGAACTTCCCTCTTTGAACACACAATTTCTTTAATCTTTATCTCTAACACCATGCTTTGCCATTTCTTTTATTATTTAAACCATCAATCTTCTTCATTATCATCATCCTCTTTACACTTGCTTCTTCTCCCACCTTAAATGTCTTCCTCAAATCATCACCCAAACCTTTCTAGAAAACCAAAAATGTCAGTTCGTCAAGTGTGGAAATGTAAGACACCTCTTCTAAAATCATCACCTACTTGTCATAATGACTCACCACCGCCACCTCCAAGAAACACTCCTCACTCTATCTCACCACCTATGAACTACCCACAAAGAGATCGCATTATTAATCAACTCTATACCATCTCCACACTCATCGATTCTCAAATTCCTACACCACCCTCCTCACCCCACCCATTGGTTTAACCTCCTACTCATGCTCAAGTAGGATGTCATGCTAGCTTTTGTCATTGTTGTAGGTACATCACAAATCACTTCCACTCATTAAGAAATGAAATTAATTTCATTCAATTCCTTGTCACCAGTCTCATACCCCAATCACAAGCCCATCACCATAATGATCAACCTTCCTCATCATTTTCACTCTTCAATTAATCACTCTCATGATTAATTTGCTCAAATAATTGTCTTCTACCTTTTGGGTGCCTCATCTCATGAAGTCCAGAATCATCTACTTGTTTACTTTTATTAGATGCTTTAATTATGTTATGTTATGATTGTCTTGTGTTGTATCTTTATATATTGTCCTATATGGCTATATATGATCTATTTAGAATTTGAATGAACTTTATTTATGAAGTGTGGATTATAATGTTGAGATATTTGTCATGCTATGTTGGTTTGCACTTGCATTTCTAACCTTGTTATGTAGCAAACAAACTATCGTAAGATCGATCCCTTGGTGCCTCGAAGAAGGGGGAGTTTACATCAAGGGGGAGTCTTTAATCGTCGATTTCTTTCTCTCTACTACAACTCGACGATCAACCTTTTTGGATTTGACAAAAAGGGGAAAAAATAGAATTTAACTCATTAATAATTTATAAACTTCCAATTTTATACTAAACGAGTTTATGTTTTGTCATCATAAAAAAGGGGAAGATTGTTAATACAAATAATGTCTAAAAATGTTATTTATATTTTTTGATCTCTTGATGTTTTGATAATAACAAAATGTGAAAACGTTTACGATAAAATTAAACGTTTATAAATTACTAATCGTAAAATTCCATTTTTAAGATTAATCACTTAAGGTACGGATAAACAAATCATTAAACATGATTAGTGATCAAGAAAATAATTTTTCTTTCCTAAACCTTACATTTTTACAAAAGTGTTTTTACAAAACTATAAACACAAAATAATTATTTATAAAAGAAATGTTTTATTAAATTAATTAATTTGAAATCAGATTTCCCCCCCCAAAATGGAAGGTTCTAAAACAGATAACACATTCCCTATAAAAAGACAAAAAGAGGAGCATAATCTACAGTAGCCCCCTTATATATAAGGGACAGCCAGGACCGCCACCAGCATAACGGCTCTTTTTGTCCTTATAAATACCGGGCCATCCCATCTGAAAAACAGAACCTCTTGCCATAAAATTTTTCAGATCTGTTATTCTCTCTTTTTCCTTTCTTTCTAAAACACATATCTTGGTCACTAACATATCTTGATCTAGTTTCAAGTGATTAATTATTTCTTTCTCCCTTCTTCTAATCAAGTGCAAGAGAAGAACAATCGTATTCTTCTACATACAATTTGTTGTCAAGTGATCTCCTTCTTCCTCCTCAAGATCACAAGTCTTCATTATATTAACTTTGAGTTGTTGTGTAAATTGGATTATGTGTAGATCCAATTGTGTAAATTGTGTATTAGTGTGATTTGGATTGTGTGTCAATCCAAGAGTATATATCTTGTGAGTGTATAAAGACTTTGTGAAGTCTTAGATTGGTTCTAGCTAAGATTTGGACTCGACATCTAGCTTAGTGTGGGAAAAAGAAAATAAGCGGGACGTGTAATAGGTTTTCTCCGCTTAAAGGGAGCTTGCTTGACATAGTGCAATCTCCGAGTGGAGGAGTACCTCGGGGAGTGGAGTAAGAACGAAAAGGTGTTTCGTTGCTGAACCACTATAAATCTTGGTGTCTTGGTTTGATCGTTTCTTTCCTTATCTCTTTATATCGTTATTGTTCATTTAGCTCATTACATTAGATAGTCTTGTTGTGATTCATATTGTTGATTGATTGACTTATAACTCGAATCAAATCATTTCATAAGTAAAGATTTTTTAAATAGACCAATTAACCTGCAAACTATTCAACACCTTCTTCTAGTTTCCACAATAACAATTAAGTTTCCAGGAATACTTGGTTTGGCTCGTTTATTTTTTTTTTTTAACCAAAAAAAATAGCAAGAAAAAGATACCGTCCGATTCAAATCATTCAGGTCTATGAATTTCGTAAACCTACATTGGGCCCTTTTGAGAAAATATGTAACTAACTAATGCAGGGCATTTTCTCATCATGACATAATTAAACTACAAATAATGATTCAAAACAGGTTACACATTGGAAAAAGCAAAACCTGCAAAACGTATTTCTTAAAACATCATGATCACTTTTTCATCAATACTAATTAACAAAAATAGGTCGTAAACAAAAATTGTTTATTTAAACATACTTTTACACATGGTAAATTTCTACTATCCTCTAGTTTTGAAGTGCTTATTAACATTTTATCAAACACTTCATGTGCATAAACTTTATGATGGAAAAGTTTGAAGATGAATGGGAACCCAACTGCTCAAGCATATATACAAAAAGCCTCTATACATGTAAAGATTTTCATTACCTTGGTGTGAAATTCCTTATCGCCTTGTTTGAATCCAATACCTATTGATAATTGAATTTTTATAGAAAATTTAAAATCAAAATTTTAGTTGCTGGTGATATAAATCACTCATATCGAGGCATGGTTATATTTCAAAACTAAAATCAACAATTAAAATTCATAATAGTAAACAAAATTAATCCCTAAATCGTCATAAATAGAAATTGACCAATTAACCTAATTCGATTCAATCCAAACAAATAAAATTAAATATTAGCTCCAAAGAGATTGTGAAGCCAGTGAGAGTTTTCAGTGTATGATGATATAGTCGGATTTTTAAGAGACGGGTGCGTTTGTATATGTGTTTTTTTTAATGTCTAAAATGAAGTTGATATCTTTGATTGAGGATAGTTAAAATCAACCGTGATTTGCTATATAAGAATTTGGAAATCAAATAAGTTCACGCGTTATGTGAAATAGATATTTATGGAATGAATTTGAAGATTTTGAGTGATTGTAGGGAATGAGTTCATGAGAGTAAAGTTAGGGTGATTGTGGAAGGGATACAAATTTCAAACTAATGATTGTGTAATGATGGAAGAAAATATCAATGTTTATTAAAGAATGACATTTTTGATTTTAAATTATCTATCACAAAAAGTCTCATGGTACAGTGGTTGATGGCCATTGCGTGTTATACCAATAGACCAAGGTTCGAATCCTTTGGTGCTTAACTTTTTACAAAATTCTGAAAAAAATCAAAAAATGTGGACAAAAATGCCCTTTGACGTGGCATTGTTGTTCCAAAATTGTGCCATGTAGATGCCATGTCATAGTTGTCATGCCTAGTCACATATACCAACTCATATCCTTGCTCCTATATAAATAAAGATTAATTGCTTACTGCGGTGATTAGAAAAAAAATAATGTTTAATACATTTCCTTTTTGCATAATATGAGAATATTATTTGTGTAAGGCTTATTTTTGTCTTGTTGGGTGTTTTTTGAAGATCTAACTTGAACAATAAAGGTTCAGTCATGTGTTACGATGAGTATATCCATCATGACCATTAATATACTTTCATGTAGGTAAAGTTATGTTTTTTGAGTAATGTAGGTGTCGGTTTTTATTCGTTTGTTAAACCATAGAAATCATGAGTATAAAAAAGGCATACAAATCGGAAACAAAGATAACACAACTTCAACTATCACATGCACAAAGGATCAATGGTCCATTAGAACTCATTGACAGATCAATATCTTTTTCCACACTTATCAAAACGTATTGTGGTTTATCAACAATCATAACTCAATCCTAATTTTATAAATAGTGATTGAAAGACCAAGGCACAAATGAACAACAAATTAAACAAATTCTGCATTTCTAATAAATCAAGAACACTTTATAACTCTCTCCTTTAAACCATTCATGAGCACGATTTTATGAAAAGAACCATGCATGGTCGAAAAAAGAACATTGCCGAAAACATCACCAAACAAAAATATAAATAACAAATTTGTCAAAATATGCACTCAGTGGCAAAAAGTATGAAAGCACAATTGTTAATACTTTACAACGATGAAAATGAAATGAGATGAAAGGGTACCATGGCTTTCACATGCATACTCCACCAAAGGATATGAAACTCAAAATAAGAAAATGTACATCCTTCTCGATACACATTCAATCCATGAAATCAAAGCATAATCTTTTAGACTTTTGTTAGTTTTTTTTCTCTCAAATAAAAGGCATTTTCTCAATCCTGAAAAACCCAGTTTACCACTCAATAACTTTTAAGCATATAGTTGAGGCAAATGCTACCGATGGGAGATAGAAGTCATGATACGATTGATTGGAAGGAATACCAATGGCTCGCGAACTATAGTGGTGCCAAGATGGGCCACCCAAACTGTGTTCCTCACTCTGCCATCTTGTAGATTTCCCGGCAAGAACTGACCATTACCAAAACATAATTGAGAAAGCTTAATCAATAAAAAAAAAGTTGAGATACATAAACAGAATGGTAAAGACATTTAGCGAAAGCATTTGACATTTGTTGTTGAATCGGATCATGTTGTATACTGTGAGACAATGGTTTATGTAAAAGCATGACCTAACCAGCATATTTTGAAACACAAAAACTAATCTTGATGTTAAGTGATGAAAACAGATAGGTAATGTAAATAAATAAATAGCTAAAGCACTAAAGCTACCCGATATTTGATTCTTTGTCATACAAATAAGTTTAAACGAGGCATGCAGACCCGTGCGATGCACACGGGTTGTGTCGTGTTTTTTTTCGCACGGGTTTAGGTAATGGATAGTTGACTAATGATTGTGTAAAGGTTTTTAGGCTTATGTTGATTGTGTTATATTTTTGGTGATTGTGTTCTTCTTGTTTGCTTGTGTGGAGTTGGCAATTTTTGATATTAAATATATTTGTGTCCTTGGAACATCATAGTGATTGTGTTTGTAAGTGCTGATAGGATGGAGTTTTTTTTGGGCGGAGTGATGTAAGATCACTTCACGGAAGGATAAGTATGAAGGTATATTTCCTGTTTTCTGGAAATGATTGTTAGCATTTAGCGGTTTGTTATGTTTGTATGGGTTGTATGAGAGGCTTCTTTGAATGTAGGGGAGTTATTTGTTCAAATTCCCATATGGCATGTACTTAGTTTGTTTTATTTAATTGTTGAGGGGTTTAGTTTGTATTTTTTTTGAAAATATGACATTTAGTTAGGGACTCCTAAGGTGCCCTATTCAATGGATTTGATTGTCATTTAATGGCATTATAGTAACGCCGGTGGAATTTACATCGTGATGATGTCTCAAATGTTCTCTCCACACCACACAATTCCTGTATATATATTAGATTATTATTTCATACCGATCATTCACCCATCCCTATCTTTTCTCACATTTCCCTACTACTCGAAATATTTCCAATTATCTTTTCTTTTACTCAGTTTGATTATCAATGGCAGGGCCTGTTGAGGGTAACGCGGTTGCTAGGCGTGTGATTGATTACTTGGTTGACTTTAGTGGCGAAACCTCTGTTGATGGTTATATGAGGTTTTTTAAGGCGCAACAACTTGTTGAGACTCGTTTGTTTCTTAATCGAATGCGTGAAGAAGCGCAAACTTCTAGGAATCTGATTGGTCAGTTGGCTGCCTTGGTTATATGTTGATCAATAAGTTTGGTCGTCTACTTTTTTTTAATGTTAATTTACATAGCCTTATTTTATAGTATAAATATTGTTCCGTCACCATTTTAGGTTATTGTGTGTTTTGTGTCTCAATCTTGTGATTATGTACGTGGTTTATAAGTTTAGGGCTACTATTTTCACTGGATTTTTGTGAGTTTATATTTTTGAAGTTTATTGGCAAGTTTTTGGTTTATATTTCACGATGTCTATTTATTTTAAAGACTGTTAGCATAAAGCCAGGTCTTATGTTTGTGTTTTGTTAATGAAATGCTTGGTTGAGGTGAGGGTTGTACTATGGTTAAAATTTAAAGATAATGAGGTTGCTTTGTTTAATTTTGAAACTTGAAGTTTCTAGTTAGTTTAGTTTAGAATGCATGGGGATTTAGTTTGTGTTTTTTCAGGAGTGTAAGGGTTTAGGGTTCTTTTTTTGGTTTTCCCTCTTAATTGGATTTGATGGTTTATTCATCGCCTTTTAGTTTCCCCGGCTAAGTTTCCAGTATCATGATGGTTTACATTAATCCTCTCTATCACAGCCACGAAATGCATCTATATATACCACTAAGTGTTTTAATCTTGATCATTCATCCTCATCTTCTCACACATAACTTCTCACCTACTTTTCTTTTACTTTATTGATTCAATGGCTTCTGGATCTTTGAATGTTATGGCAAGGCGTGCTATAGATGAAATCTCTGAGTGTTGTGGTTAGACTGAAACCCCTAAATACATAAAGTCTTTTATCTTCTAAGAAATTTCTGAGTGCAGGCGTTTGATTAGGGTTCTCCATGATGAAGTTGATATTGCAAAGAATGCTTTAGGTCAGGTGAATGCTATGATTGGTAAAATGGAAGCTATGGATAAGCCGTTTGAGTATGCTGACAATTTGGGTTGCTTGAAGGATAGCAAAAGGATTTTGGGCTGGAAGATTATGGGTTTGAATCAGAGGATTGAAGACACCGAGGGGGAAATAAGAACCTTTAAAGGTCATTTGGACATCATGGATGCAGCAATCAACTTAGAGTAGGCATAAGGTGTGGGTAGTTTTTTGGTCTAATGATAATGGTCTAGTAATGTTAATGTTTTCTTATTTCTAGCTTATGTTTTGGACTGGTTGTAGTTGAAGCTTGTATGAACAATGTCAATAGGGGTTTTAATAAAATATGAATGCTATGATCTTATTCTATGTTTTTGTTTTTACAATGTTTAATTTTTATGTTTGTGAATGGATGTTTGTTATCTTAACATGTGAATGAAAGGTTTGATATTTTACTGTAAAGATTAGTAGCTTTAGGTTTATGAAGTGAGAAATGGTTTAAGCTATTTATGGGTGTTAATTTGTTATTGTGTATGAGTTACGAATGATAAGGAATAGTTGATGTAAGCTTTTGATGTGAGGAAGGTATTAAGGCCCTTTTATCTATTAATTTGTGGCTATTTAGGAGTTGCTACATACAGTTTTATGGTTATTATAAGTGAAATCTTCTACGATAAGTTATTTGATCCAAGTTTTGTAAATGTAGAGGTATACATGTTATTTGATACCGTTGCAGAGAACGGTTGTATCACTTTGTTTTGGCTTCACAGTATTCAAATCTCTAGGATGTTCAAAATTAGCTCATGTTATCGGCCTATCAATAGATTTGCTGATTGTTTTTAATACCACTTTAATGTTTTGATGTGTGAAATGCAAGAAGGCAGTTTTATGTTGAATCTTTCTGTTGTTTCTTGGTTACGAACTAAGGTGAAATTAAATGGTAATATCCAGCGACTTAAGTTGTTTGAACACTTTAGTCATGTTTATACAGCTTAGATGTTGTATTTGGTATTTTTTATTATCCATTACTTGGTGTTTGGTTAGTGCAATATGTAGATTTAGCAACATGGTAAATGGCATTTCTGGTAGATGAGTTTTCCATGTGGATGTTTTTTCTTTGATTTCTAGTTTGTGCGATTGCAGTTTGTATCTAATAATTTTTATTCATTAGCCAAGTGAAATTTGTTTTTTACATGTATAGGTTGATTCAGAAGCAGCGTATCAGGATATTGTCTAAAGTGAGAACCTCTTGCATATGAAGGTGTGTTTTACGATGTCACGTCTTTATCTTTTATAATGCTTCTTTTCTGTTTATGATGACTATGTAGAAAATGGTTAGGGAATGTATGTAGGGCGTATGTTATGCATTTGGTTTTTTACAATTTATAGAATGCAATTGTTATGGTGCTGAGACAATCATAATAATTGCAATAATTTAAACATTAGTCTTATAGGCAGGTAGTTCTCCTAGGAAATGTTGTTGAAGGCCTCCCTAAAAACAATGTTACGCGTTTGATTCTTGAATTTCTTATCTTCATCTTCAATCATTAAGATAATGTGCTTGAGTTCTTCTGCGATTCAGTGTCTGAATGTCAGGTTAGAATTTGAAAAGATATAGGATTGTAACATTCAACTGGCTGGCTCTTGGATATCCCTTTGTTTATTTGTACATTTAGTGATTAAATAAATAACATGTCAACAGTTACTTTGTGTTTATATATCCCATATATTTTCTCCATTCATCATTCTTTCCACCATCAATCCTATCCACTCCTTAGATCTGCTCTTTTACAACTTCTCAAAAACAATTCGACTCGATTTTGTTTGAAATGGCAGCTACTAGACCCGGTAACGTAGTTGCTAGGTGCGTGACAGACGACTTGATCGCATTCAATGGTGAAACTGCTGTTCCGAAGTATATGAATTTTTTTTTGTTCAAAAGGCTGCTGAAACTCGTTGTTTTGTGAACCAAATGCGGGATGAAGCCGATGCTATTAGGAGTTGCATTGCTCAAACGACTGCTATTATTGCAGAACTTCAAGCTATGGAGGATCAAGATGAGGTACATGATAGCGTGTTGGCTGCTAAGGATGCTAAGCGTGGCGAAGAGAGTAAGCTATTGCCGTTGCATGAGGTGATTGCTAAAGCCTTAGAAGAGATGGAAAGCCAAGGGTACAATGTGGAGATGTTGGATGGTGAGCATAATGGTGTTTAGGGCAGGGGATGGTGTGATTGTTTGTCTTTTGTTATGGTGGCGATGGTATTAGTATGTTTAGTTGTTTGGCTGTTTTAAGTTTGTATAAACTTTAGAAACCCAATGGGTGTTACTTGTTTTAATGAATGACAATTTTATGATGTTAATCTATATTTTCATGTTGTTTTTGTTTTTGGTAATGATATGATATTTGTTAAAATTAGACGTGGTGAAGAATGAGAAGTAAGAATCTTATTATTTATTAGGTTTCAAAGTTTTTGAAATTGGTTGTTTGTTTCGATTAGTTGTAGCATCCAGAGTATATAACTGTTAACACTGCCTTGATGTGTGATTTAAAGCCTATGTCGCTCTGTATTCTGAAGAATTTAACTTGTTTTGTTGGGTACAGTTTTATAATCATGGGTCCTCTATGCCAAGGTTAAGAAGTCAATTTGTTTTAGCGAGATTTGTTAGCATTGAGCATGATATGGTTGTGCAATTATAGAAATGGATGAATTTGGTTTGTTCTTGCTGTTTGCAGGTTATGTCCTTATGGAGATCGAGTTTTGGAAATGACTAAGTTGTGCTATGTGTGTGATTGCTACACTGACCATGAATTGTTTAGTTTGATGTATGAATGTGTGGTGTTGGAAATATGCGACTTGGTGTATGGGTGGCAGATAAATCGTTGCAGAATTTGGTATGTTCCTTTGGATTTATTAGGAGAAACATCAGGTTTATAGTTGTTGAATAAACTATAGTTGTTTGGCATATCGAATGTGAATGTTTTACCATGTTTAGATAACTGTAGTTACAAAAGGCAAAGGGTTAGGGAATAGTTTGAGGCTTAGTTAATTGTCATTAGTATCCTTAAATCCCTGGCTTAATTTTTTGTACAGGTAATAATGATTGAGAGGCTGAGCAGTTACTTTTTACTTGGATGCCTCCTGAGTTTCTATGATTGCTTATTTAAAAAGGAATTCTATTTTAGCTTTCCATATCATAGACACATCCATACTCTTTGATTTAGGTTTTTGACAATGGCTGCCCTTTATATACTTGATAAGTTAAGTGAGGTTGCCAATTCATCTCGGCTTGAAGATTAGATGAAGGTTGTGTTTAGTCGAGCATGGGATTTAGATGAATCTTTAATCGAGTTATTAGGGTGACTATAACTAAGGATCAGAGGTTGATTGCTGAATTGGAGGCGTTAGGACAGCGTGCAGATGTATTGAAGTCTTTGGAATACATGAGGGTGATGGTTGCGCTAAATTCTGCAAGGGTTGGAGTTTTGGAACAAATCTTGTGTTGGAAACACGAAAAGTGTCAGTCACTTCCAAAGTTGTAACAAGTCTTAGCTCATAGTTAGTATAAGGATTAGATTAGTAATCTAGTCTGGCCCAAGGCCCATGGGTGGCCCAACTATAGCCCATGGCCGGCCATTGTAGTATTTATACACCCTCTCCTAGTCTTGGAGAGGGTTGGTTGTTCCATTTTCCATACATTTCATTAATACATTCATCCATTATTCCATCCAAGTTTTCTCTAACATCCCAACCCGTATCTTACTTTTGTTCTTGCTTGATCTTAAGATTACTAGTATTCTACAATTGGTATCAAGAGCCATGGAGTGGTGTGTTTAGTTTTTGTGTTTGATTTTGTGTTTGATTTTGTGTTCAAAAACCTTTACAAAGAACAAATTTGATTCAAATTTTTTGGCTTCAAAAACCTTAAAGTTTTCATTTTTATTGTTCCTATAGGGTTGGTAACACTAGTTGTACAAGATTTTTTGCGAAAAAACTTTCAAAATCGTGTTTTTTTAGTTTTGTAGATTTGAGTTTCGAAGTAGAGAGGACCGAACTAGTTTGAACCGAACGAGTTTCTTTCTAGTTACAACCGAACAAGCAGGATCGAACTAGTAGGATCGAACTAGGTGTCCTTTGATAATCGAACGAGAGGATCGAACGAGCAAGCTGAACAAGTCAACCGAACTAGCATTACTCAAGTTGGAACCGATCAAGGTTTTTCTAGTGACAACCGAACTAGAGGATCGAACTAGAGGACCGATCTAGAGGATCGAACTAGAAGACCGATCTAGAGGATCGAACTAGAGGACCGATCTAGAGGATCGAACTAGAAGACCGATCTAGAGGATCAAACTAGAGGACCGAACTAGTGGATCGAACTAGTGGATCGAACTAGCGGATCGAACTAGTGGAACGAACTAGAGGACCGAACTAGTGGACCGAACTAGGGGATTGAACCAATTAATTGTTTTGTCTACCGAACTAGTGAAATCCAAATTCAGTTTAAACTTAACAAACTCATTTCTAAATTATACGGTTTTTTCTTTGACTTGTAAAATCCCGTGAAACAAACACTTGTTTTCC
>BQNB010047689.1:0-42968 GCA_026074375.1 Tanacetum coccineum | reverse complement strand
TGAACTTTTCCAAATTTGCATAATCAGCCCTTGTCTTTGTTTTCTTAATATAACTTAGAGGTTTGGCATTTTTGACCCCTCAAGATACATTTAAATTTGCCGGGGTCTCCAAGTTTTTCGGGTAACTTTTTGAGGAGAACCGCCGAGCAATGCTCATTCAACGGAGTTCTAGCCATTTCACTTAATTTTTCTTTGTTTCCAATTAAAGCTTTAAGAGTCGAGGCAAAATTTGGCATAAGAATCAAGGCATCCGTGAGGCTAATTTCGAAACTCAAATCTTTAAAGATTTTGTAGAATTTCTCAATTTGGTCGTTAGCTTTTTCACGGTGCCTTTCATCATTACGTCTTAAAGGATACGGAATTGACGGATTCGGGTTAGGCATCGGAGCACTATCGGGAGCAACAACGGGCTCAGAATTTGGTACTTGGGGTTGATTTTTGACAACCAGAGGTTGGACGTCTTTGGTGCTTCCGTTATTAGTAGGAGGCACCGTGTCCTTTGTCACCTCGGTTTCACGTTCTACTACTTTAGGAGGAGAAGAAGTAGTAGGAATCGTGGGTCCTTGATAAGCAACACCGCTTCGGGTGGTAATACCCTTCAAGTCTACCTTCGGGTTAGTAATGGTATTACTAGGAAGTGAACCCGAGCCTGAAGTAGAAGCGGTATTGGAATTCACGAATTTGGAAAGCATGTCCGTTAAATTGGTCATTTGATTTTGCAAGTTTTGATTTTGATTTTGCATGTTTCTCATCACTGCGTCATTAGCTTTGACGTAGTTTTGAAAATCATCCTTCGACACACCTTGTGTTTGCGGAGCCGGAGCTTGGGGAACCGGGGGTTGATTAATCGGAGGTCGATAAATTTGGCTTTGGTTGTAGTTATTCCCTCGGCTTTGGTTGTAACGGTTTTGGTTATTTCCCTGGTTTTGTTGAACGAGAGGAAAACCGGGAGATCGAATTTGATTAGCAATCGGGGCTCGGTAATCGGTATTTCCTTGATTGAAATTAGCTGCGGCGGCTTGGGAAACATACTCTTGAATATTGTCACGATAAACGTTGCCATCGGTGGCGGGACAATTTCGGTAAGAATGAGCACCACCGCAAGTAACACAACTTTCCTCGACCGCTTTCACGGGAGCTGGAGCTTGGGTTTGGTTTTTCCTTATCGAGGAGTAAGGCTTTTAACCGTATCTTTAAGTTCGGCAACCATCGGGAGAAATACGGGGGGTAGATACTACTGCACCTCACTTTGGCCAACAACCGGTTAGTTACGTTGAAATTACAAATTTGGATTGCTCTCGATGCATTCTTAGGCAATCACGAAGGCATTTTATCCAAAAAGTTACCACACCGCAGCGGAATTAATCGAATGTATGATCATTTGAGTTAAAGCATTATAGAAAGTATCACGAGTTGATGTACTTCCCAAAAAATCCATGATGTGGCATGCCCGAGAGACAAGAAGATCATTGAATCTGGTCTCATGCCTCGTAAAAGTTTCATTTAATGTTGTTGGGAAATCTCGTGATTTCATTTCGAAGAATTTGTTGTTTTAGAATGAAGGGAAGGAATGTGTTGATGATTTCGAAACAAGATCATCCATAGTGAGTAATCGATCGAGGGGGTTCTTTTCATGCCACAATCCGGGCCGGCCCCGTCAAGGGGAAAATGGGAAAACGCAATACAGCTTTACCGACGTACTCGGGACGTTCGGAACTTCATCGTAGAAGTGGATCTCCTTGTTGAAATAAGGAATGTGAGCACTGAGGGTTTCATTGTCATGTTTCCGGGAGAATTGTTTTGTTTTTGACGAGGTAAGCAAACCCGTTGCTTAAGCCTCAAAGTTGTCCGCTGTGATACTCGTGGAAACACAATTGGCATCCTAGTAACCCTCGGTGTTTGTGGGTGTTCGAGCAATTGAGCCATAGTACGAATATCAGTTCATGTAACTACGGGAGGAGCTGTTTTTCTATTGGTTCCTACAGATTAAAGGTTCAACAAAAAGTCGGTGTTGACCTTGTTGTTGTTGACGGTTGTTTACGAGATTGAGAAGAATACCCCATTCGTGCGCATGCACTAAAATGTAAAAAGAAAATTTATACTAATTTTTTTTGGATTTTTTTTGGTTTTTTATTTTTTAATTAATTTTTTTTTTGGTTTTTTTTTCACAATGTATTCACAATGTATTAATGAGATAAGACACTTAAACCTAATAATCAACTCGCTTCTCGGTAACTCTTCGAAGAAAAACGCACAAAGGAGTTTGTTTAACTTTAAAAGGTGAGCCGTACCTCGCGAGAGACACAAAAGGTATGTTTTTTATCTTTGGTTCGGGAACTTATTAATGGATAATACTTCAGTTGAAAGTATTATATGTTGGTGTTCTTTTACCAACTTGGTAAATTTTTATTTATTTATTTTGTATGGATAATGTTTTTATATTTTTGGTTTTTTTTCTCCTTTTTTTATATTATATATTTTTTATATTATATATACTAATAAAAGAAAATTTTTTTGTATTTTTTTAAAGAAAATAAGCAAAATAAATTCACTCGGAAGGATCTTCAAACACAAATTATCAAACGGCTCAACAATCATATACAATCCTCCCCGGCAGCGGCGCCAAAAAACTGATTGGACTTGATTATACCCTTTAAAAATATAAATACAAATATTAAAATAATATATACTTATAAATATATAATAAGGATAAGAGGGTAAGAATAAAAAAAACTCAATTGTAGTAATCCGGGAGTATGATTCCCGGGTCGTTATCCCCAACGAGGAATGCAATTGAAAGTCGAGAGTCGGTTTGATATCGATGCTTGAATTGGACAAATTTGGGATTGGTTTTCTAAATCTAGGAAAATCAAAGTAATTTATAACAAAAACAATTAAAGGCACTAAATTTAAACTAAAAACGCAAAACGAGAATTCTAAAAACGCGCTAAATTATCACTAATTCAAATTTTAACCCTACACAAGAAATTTTTGAATGTAAACCCTAAAAATGACAAAAGAAAATTTTCTAAAAAGGAATTGTATTTTTTTGGCTTTTTTAATAATTTTTTATGAATTAAAACCTATTTAATCTATTTAAAATCCTATAAAATAACAAATTAATACCTAAAAATTCCAAAAAATGATTTTCTACTTTAGAAAAGTCTAAAATATGATAAAAATTCAGAAAAATATTTTTCATTACTTTTTATAATAAAATTCTATTTAATTAAACTAATTTAAAAAGCTAAAAATGGAAATTAAAATCTAAAAATGGTAAAAATAATTTTAATGCTTGTAAACTTAAAAATATTTATTTTAAATCTAAAAACTATTTTTTTGTAATTTTATGAATTAATTTACTATTTTTTTTACTTTTCAAATTTTTTACCTACGAAAATTAATTAAAAATAACAAATAAAGATGGAAAATTCCGAAAAATTGTTGAAAAGTCCTAACAGTTATGAAAAAGATAGGAAAAATAAGCTTGATCTCACAGCTTATCAAATAAGCTAAAAATAAGCCCAAACTAGCTACGGCTTATAATAGAACATAAGGGCTCAAAATGATGATAAAGGAATTGATTTTGCAAGGTATAACGAAAAAATCCCAAGGGTGCTAGTGGTAGTGAGTGTGGTGTTAAAATGCTTGGTTGATGGTGGTTGAGGTCCCGGGTTCGAGCTTAGGCTCACTTGGGGCTTCCCACTATCCCAAGCATTTTTATTTTTGCAAAATTTTTAACAACTTTTTAAATAAGCTCAAAATAAGAAACTTTTGCAAAGGCACTTTTTATATAAGCCCAAAATAAGCACACAAATAAGCAATGAAAGACAGAAAATGCTTTTTACTCTTAAGGGCTTAAAATGCTAACTGTTTGGTCTTTTTGGGACAAATAAGCTAACAAAGAAGGCAAATGAGCTTAAACAAATACTACACTACTCTAATAAGCAAGAATGAACTAGATTAAACTTAAGAAAATAAGCTAACATAAGCTGAAAATGACAGATAAACTAAATGGCTTAAAAATACTAAGTTAAAAGCAAATAAGCTCTAAGCTAAGATAATTAAGCTAAATGGACAAAATCTATCCTAATAAGCAAAACTAAACCTAAATAAGCAGAAGCAATAAGCAGATAAGCTTAAATAAGCACAAGAGCAAAATGGCCAAATCAGACAATCAAAACAGCAAAGGGTCACTTTTGGGCTTAAAATTAAGCAACAAAATGGATCCTTATGGGAAAACAGCTTATACCCCTAAAAAGCTTATCCAATAAGCTATTTAAATCAGCAAAGAAAAAGCATTTTGAAACTCAAATTGCCCTTTAAAATTGCTTATGAAAAAGCTGGTTGTTCATTTCACAATACTTAGAAATTTTTTACAATCTTAACAAAGTACTACTTTTGAGCTTAAAATTAAGCCAACAAACAGATCCTTATGGATCTCAGACCTTCAAACAGATTTAATTTGGACCTCAAAGAACTTATATCATCAACCAAAAACTATTTTGAAATTAAGAGAAAGCCACAAAAAGTAAATGAAAAAGCTGTTTATCAAAATTTCCACACTTAGAAAACTTTTGGACAAAACTTGACAGAAATAAAAAACAACTATTGCAGGATTAAAGAGACTTATACTAATGCATTTTGACTTCAATAACAACTCAAAAACACTTCTTAAAAACTGTTAACAAAGTCTTAATCAATTAAGCTTTATGAATCTTTTTTTTAACATCACAGATTTAAACATTCAATAGACAAATCCTAAAAACACACTTTCAAACCTTAAAACATTTTAAAAACAGATTAAAACTCTTAAGAAAAGCTTGTTAAAGTTGACTAGTGACCCACATAGTTCCAAAACCCTTTTTGACCCATTTTGCAGGTTAAACCAAACACCCCTTTAAAAAAACATTCTTGACATTTAAACTTGATTCAAACTGATTTAACCTACAAATTATAAAGACTAGAAGTTAAATAAGCTAGTAAGACAATATTAAGCAAGTTTCAATCAAAAATAAGCAATGAATTAATCTAGAACAGATTGTGCAATTCAACAAGCTAATTTAAGACAGATTTAAGAAAACTTAAACAAAGGATTTCTAAACTATAACAAGGCATACAAAAGCATTAGATAACATTAATAAGCATAAATAAGCAATTAAAAACAGACAATAAGCAACAATAAGCAATAAAATAGTAAATTAGCTTAAAAAGTGAAAATGAAAACTTACAAACACCCTTGCTCAAAACAAGGTAAATAATCAAATCTACAAGCTCTAGCTTGTCAAAAGTCAAGCTAGTGAGGTCTATAAGCTCTTCCCAAGCTAGCTTATCATCCAAAGAAGCTTAAGTGTTTTAAGGGGTGAAACGTTTTAGTATTTTTTTTAGATTTTTATGATTAAAACAGGAAATAAAAGAGATTAAAACAGTAAACTAAGGCTTGATTCAAGAAACAAAAAGCTTAGTGAAGCTTTTAGGTAAGATCTACAAGCTGTTTTATAGCTTTTCAAAGCTTAACAGGATATAATAAATGATCAAACACAGAAACTTAAAACATAAACCTCAAATTTTTCATTAAAAACTTAAACTTTTACAAGGAATTGAAATACAAAATACTTTTAAAACTTAAATAAAAACTACACTTAAAAAGAGACTAAAAAAACTCTCTTCACTATAAGGGTTAAGCCCTCTATTTATAGGATATGATAGATGCTTCGAGGTCTTTTAGCTGGTTTTCTTGTGTGAGAGGAAAAACAACATCAATCTTGGCCCTTCAAATCAACTTGTGCTTATTTAAATTCATCTTAGCCCTTGGATGTTTGCCACACAATCATTCCCCAATGATTGATTTTAGATTGCCAACGTGTCAGAGCAAAACGTCACTCATTGCATCATTATTGGCTTCTAGAAGGTGGGTTTAATCCTTGGGGTAAGTGTAATTTTGGAAGTGGAGAGTGAATAGTGAAAATAGGGGTGGAGCGGGAAAAAGGGTTGTTCTGTTTGTTTGATTAGTGCAGGGTGAGGAGTCTGGTGAATTGGCGATCTTGGTCCCTCAACTTATATAAGTATATAACATATTTAGTCCTTTGTGGTGCATCTTTGGTCCTTTAAGTTTTATAACGGTTTGCACCGTTAGTCCTTTTAGGACTAACGGGGGTGTTATAAAGGGGGTTGTGGTTAACGGGAGTTATAAGGGGTGTGGTTTGGGCTAGGTGTTGGGCCGGGTGTGGTATAAAAGGATTTGGGCTTTTTATAAGGTTTTAGGTTTTAAGGATTTAGTATTTAAGATTATAAGTTGGACTGTCCCGGCCCACTAGGTGTGGTACGGTAGACCCACTTTGGCAATTTATTTTTTGCCGGGTTCGGTTTTTGATGCTCTTTCCAATGCCTCATCCTGGGGTTGACTTTGACTTTTTGACTTTTTGTTGACTTTGACTTGGACTTTTTGACTTTTCACGGTCTTTCCGTTCTCGTGCTCAGTTTTATCGTTTTGGCTTCGATTTTTGTCCTTTTCTTGGATATCCGTTTCCTGCACAATACAAATGTAAAACATACAAATACAATATATTTTTGGTACGTTTTTAGTCATTTAAGTCCGGTTTTAGTGGTCAAAGGTATGTGTAATTAAACACGTGCCAAAATCTCCCATACTAAGATATTGCGTGTCCTCACGTAATGCTAAAAGTAAGCACTTAGAAAACTAAGAATCTCGATCCCCCTCGACTAATTACATCGAAAAGTAGCTAAGTGTTCATTGAGGGGAATTAAAGAATCAAGAGTTTAGATAAGCCCCTGTTTTTACCATCCTTAAAGATATACACTTATTCCTACTAATTTTTTTAGGCAACTAACTTATTTTAACTTTCATAATTTTCATAACCGTTAGGGATCATAGAACAAGATGCATTTCGATCTGAGAATGCCCCAAGAAGGATAAATTCATCGCTCTCGACTTTTCACTCGCTCCAAACCAAGTTTAAAACGAAATCACAGTAAAATATTAGTTAAGATGCTAACACTACTCATATTTGCAACTTGTAAACTTTTCACTCCTGACAATTATTATATCTTAGGTGTATGTGCTATTTTGAATTTCAACCATGGATCAACGTTTTGCAAAATTCTATGCTTCACGTTTCACCCGAGAATAATGAGTTTGAAGGCGAGATCATCCCATGTAGCGACTTTTGTCTCGGCACATCCCAACCTTGCGGCTAAGTGACCAGGCTTTTGACACCCCACAGAAACTAGTATCTGGACTCACGGGCCTTAGGTTTCAAAAACTCTTAGGTTTCCCATTTATACAAAGCTTACTTAAAATGAAATAGTCAAAGTTCAAAAGCATTTTTAAATTTAACAAAAAGAGATCTAATTATTAATTCAAACTTAATATTAAACATTACCATGATATAGTTATAACCCTCGACCTTTTAGAACGCTGCAACATCGGTTGTGAGCCGGCAAGATGCAGCAAACTTTTATCAGTCTCGGATTTTTATTCTTACTATGGGCTTTCTTTAGAAGGTTGTAACATCGGTTGTGAGCCGGCAAGATGCAACAAACTTTTATCAGCCCACAGTTTATATTTATTATATTTTTCATCATTTTTCATAAATTGTTATTATTATTTTTTATTTTTATTTTTATTTTTATTTTTTTATTTTTTTATAATATATAGAGAAGACTTCTTTTTGAAAAATTCAAGTATAAGTTTGAACTAAGACTAAAATTTTTGCTATTAACTACATAAAAATTGTTGATTTAAGTTTAATCTCTAAAAATAGCAAGTATTATTAGTCCGGTTAAGAGCTTATGGGAGAAAAAGCAACAAATTACATACATGAGCTCTTAAGATTTCCAAATAATCCGTGTTTAGCATCCAACTCATACTTAACTCTATCATTTTTCGTTCTTCGCGAATTTCGGAATGCTTAGCCTAAATGTTTAAGGAACAGGCTAGAGCCAACACGCTCGATCGAGGGATGATGGTTGGTTCAAAATATTATTCTATTCTATACCCAACGAGGAAAGTCAAATATGTGACAAAACACGTTATTTTTTATTGCATTTTTTTTTCTTCATTTTTGAATTTTTGGTGGAAAAAAACGGGATTACGCGAAAACAACAGCTGCAGGCACAATCAAATCGATAGATCCCCCCCCCCATACTAAAATTAAACATTGTCCTTAATGTTTTAAGAAGGGTCTCTACGTAAATCCTAAGCCGTTTATTAATTATGCTTAAAGATAAACTTAGTCGATAAATTAGGATACAGAATCCCCAAATGAAGCTGAGGATTTAAAGCTCTTGTGATCGAATACAAAACGTGAGCACGAGAGGCTTCAAAAATCCGAGACAATCATAAACACAAGCAAACGAGAATGGAAAGAGGCACACCTCTCACAAAAAAACACTTATTCATTCTACATAATATAATTATGGATAAGCATGGGTTGCCTCTCACGAAGCTCTTGTTTAGGGTCACTAAGCTTGACCCAATCCCCAAATTCATTTGTCCTTGGGGAAGGTTTGGAGATCCGGGACAACCAATTTTGGTACGTCTCCTCCAAAGTAATGCTTAATTCGATGATTGTTCACCTTGAAATTTGACCTAGAGTTTTGAGATAACTCAACGGTGCCATATGGAAAGACATGGGCAATGGTGAACGGCCCGGACCAACGGGATTTCAACTTGCCCGAGAACATCTTCAATCTAGAGTTAAAGAGGAGGATTTGATCACCGACGTTGAAAACGTGGTTTTTGATCTTTGAGTCATGGATCCTCTTTATTTTCTCTTTATAGATCAAAGGAGTTCTCATATGCATGATCACGAAGTTGAACTTTACGGTGATCACCCACGGTCTCAAGGTCAAAGTTTGCATGCTTCAAGGCCCAGTAGGCTTTGTGCTCGAGCTTGATCGGTAGATGACATGCCTTTCCGTACACGAGCTTGTATAGGGTGCACCCGATGGGTGTTTTGTAAGCTGTACGGAAGGCCCATAGTGCATCATCTAGTTTATATCCCGACGCAAGAATCACGGTTACTCGCCCACTGTCCTTTCAAGAATTCATTCAAGACCATGATTGAATACCTCACTTGCACACTTGTTTGTGGGTTGATACCGCGGTGGAGAGACGGTGAGTAACTTCGTATTTAAGCATGACCTTTGTCAAACTAGTCATTTGCAAAAATGAGGTTTCGGCGATACTTATGATAGCAAACCGGGCACCGAATCGGGCGAAGAGTGATTTAAGAAATTTGCAAATAACTCGGGCGTCATTGGTGGGGAGCGCTTTCGCTTTAACCCATTTTGATAAATAGTCGACAGCCACGAGTATATATTTGTTCCCTCTTGAAGACGGGAACGGCCCCATGAAAAGATGCCACCACACGTCAAAAGAATTCCGCAAACCTAAATGGAATTTTGAGGCATTTCATCACGCTGCGAAATTTTTCCTTGACGCTGACAAGTGTCACATCAGGTGACCAAGTCATGGGCATCTCGGTAAATTGTAAGCCAATAAAATCATGAGTCAAAAACCTTTTTGGCGGTGTAGTTGGCACCGTAATGTCCCCCGATGGGTCCATTATTGCAAGTTGTGAGGATGTCAAAAGCTTCTTGGGCCGCAACACACCTCCGGATCACTTGATCCGCACATATTTTTGACAATAGGTCGTCCCAAAAGTAGTGTTTTAACGATCCTTAAAAACTTGATCTTTGCTGGACGACATCCCTTTAACATAATGAAAATTCCCCTACGTGTAATTTGCATAATCGGCAAACCCGGGGTACTTGAGTCACCCCGAAAGTTCACCAATTAAGTGTCCTCGAGAGAAAACTTTCATTTATCTCCTTTGGGAGTCGAGCAACATTTCATAAGATTTACTATCGTTAAAAATGATCGCCGCGAGATTCGCGCTCCTTTTGTGTCAATTACTTAGAATCTAAACATCCTTGAATAAGAGAACCTACCGGTAGTCAATCTCTGGCCTTGGAATCTTTTTTAACAAAGAGATATTTTAGGGCGGAGTGATCCGTATACACTATGCTTTTGTTCAAGATGAGGTCAGACCGGAATTTTTCGAAGGCATACACCACGGCTAACATTTCTTTTTCCGTCGTGGTGTAATGTGATTCCACCTCGTTCATTGTTTTACTAGCATAGTGTATAGGCCTAAAATGTTTTTTATGACGTTGCCCCAAGACTGCACCTATAGCAAAGTCGCTTGCATCGCAAATAAGCTCAAAGGGTAGGTCCCAGTAGGGGGCAATCAATATTGGAGCTTCGGTAAGTTTTTTCTTTAACGTTTCAAAAGCTTGAATACATTCATTCAAGAAGATGAACGGAGTATTCTTCTCAAGAAGATGAGTCATCGGTCGGGAGATTTTTGAAAAATCCTTAATGAACAGTCGGTAAAAGCCGGCATGACCGAGAAAACTCCGAACACCCTTGACGGTGGTGGGATGAGGTAACTTAGCAATCACATCGAATTTGGCTTTATCAACCTCAATCCCATTTTTGGAAATCTTATGGCCAAGGACAATGTCTTCCTTTACCATGAAATGACTCTTTTCCCAATTAAGAAAAAGATTGGTGTCTTCACACCTTTGAAGCATCTTGTCTACAAGAGAGAGGCAATTTCTAAATGAATTCCCAAAGACTGAGAAGTTGTCCATGAAGACTTCCATCGTTTTTTCGATCATATCATGAAAGATAGCCATCATACACCTTTGGAATGTGCCCGGTGCATTGCATAATCCAAAAGGCATACGAAGGTAGGTGAACGTTCCGTAAGGACACGTGAATGTTGTCTTTTCTTGATCATGAGGGTCGATGGGAATTTGAAAGTAACCCGAGAAACCATCGAGAAAACAAAATGTACTGCACGGTTTCCCTCTAATCTCTCAAGCATATGATCCATAAACGTATGAAAAGTGGTCTTTACGAGTGGCTTCATTTAACTTTCGGAGTCAATGCACACAAAAAAAAGACCCATCCCGTAAACCAAATCCGAGTAGGTAATTAAACTCGTTTTCATCAATTTCAACAACGGTAAAGCCACCTTTTTTTCGTACGCAATGTACGGGGCTTACCCAAGGACTATCCGAGATTGGGTAAATTAATCCGGCGTCAAGAAGTTTTTCAACTTCCTTTTTGATGAGATCGTGGATTTTTGGATTCACCCGTCTTTGGTGTTGAACCGCCGGTTTGTAGTCCTCTTCCATAAGAATCTTGTGAGTACAAAATTCCGGGTTAATACCCTTGATGTCGAAGAGTTTCCAAGCGATGGCTCGCTTGTGTGACTTCAAAACCTTTATGAGAGCGGCTTTTTCCTCGACACTCAAGTCTTTAGCAATTATGAGACGGGAAAAGTAACTTGTTGTCACCTTCCAAAATGCATATTCTAGATTAGGAGGTAAAGCTCCTTGAGATTTCGACCACGGGAGGTTTCATCAATTGAAGAGTTATCCAGTTAGCTTCACAAACTTTAATTCTTTTTTGAATTTCGGCAAATAAATTTTCCTTGAGTGGAGGGGGTATGATAAATCAATTCATTGAGAAATGCTTCAAGAAGAAGAATGTCCCCCTCCGGGTCATAATAAGAGTCATCAACTTCTGGTGAAGTTGGATCATCTTCGAGAGCAAGGAAAGCATCGACTTCCTCGAGAAGAAAATCACTATCCCCGAAGGGAGTGAGAGTCGGAGAAGAGGTAGAAACGATCGGGTCATAATAAGGAATGGGATTTCCACTCGCGATCACATCGGAGAAAGCGAGAATGTTTTGAGAATATCCTCACAAAGCCATTTCAATGACGTCGATTCGGTTAACCGAATTATCATTGTAATTAGAGGAGTATCTCGAAGTTTATCAAGATTGAATGTTATGGCTTCTTTTCCAACACGAAGGGTTAATTCACCTTCGTACACATCAATCAAAGCACGACCGATCTTTAAGAAGGATCTCCCAAGAATTAGGGGGACTCGGGGATCGACATCAAAGTCTTCGACTTAAAAAAATAAATCACAAATCCGGCCGGGAAATTGTAACTTTCCGACTTTTAACGTCGACATCTTCGCGAGACCTGATCGGTATATAGGTGATCGAAACGGTCCGCAAGTTCCAGAGTCTAAAAAGTAGGATTGAGATCCGGAAGAGTAAAGCCTTTTCCACAAAACAGAATACTGGCATGAATTTATGCAAGCGCCACGACCGGCCAAAGGCTAAGCAACTCCATCCCATTCTAGGAAATCACAATAAACGTAATAAAATTTCTGGTGTCTCCGAAGTTTTTCGGGTACCATGTGAGATAACCGCCATGAGCAATGCTCATTTACAAGTGTTCTACCATGGTACACATTAATTTTTTCTTTGTTCCCAATTAAATTCATTAAGATCGATGGCAAATTTTTGCGATAAAGAAACAAAGCATCCGAGAGGCTATATTTCGACCTCAAATCTTTAAAGAAATTTTCATAGAATTTCACAATTTTGGATCCGTTAGCTTTTTTACGGGCGTCTTTCATCATTACGACCTTGAACGATATGGAATTGTGATGAATTCTGTTAGGCAATCGGGAGCACTAACGGGAGCAACAACAGCTCAGAATTTGTCATTTGAGGTTGAGCTTGGATAACCAAAGGTTGGAAGTATTTGGTGCGTCCGTTAATAGTAAGAGGCACCGTGTCCTTTGTCACCTCGGTTTCACGTTCCACTACTTTAGGAGGAGAAGAAGTAGTAGGAATCATGGTTCCTTGATAAGCAACACCACTTCGGGTGCTAATACCCTTCAAATCTACCTTCAAGTTAGTAATGGTATTACTAGGAATGGTCCCTGAACCTGAAGTAGAAGCGTATTGGAAATTCACAAATTTTGGAAAGCATTCCGTAAAATGGCATTTGATTTTTGCAAAGTTTTTGTTTAGGTCTTGCATGTTTCTCATAACCCGCATCATTAGCCGTTACGTAGCATCAAAATCGGTCTTTGTCACACCTTGTGTTTGAGCGGAGCCGGAAGCTTGTAAAGGTGATCTTGGTGAAACCGGGGTTGAATTAATCAGTGGTCGATAAATTAGTGGCTTTGGTTGTTAATTATTCCCTCTGTTATGTTTATAAACGATTCTTGTTATTTCCCTAGGTTTAGAACGGGAGGTCTAATTTTGATTAGCCATCGGGGCTCAGTAACACTCGTATTTGTCCTTGATTGAATTAGCTGAGTCGGCTTGAGAGACGTACACTAGAATATTTTCATGATAAACGTTCCACAGTGGCGGGACAATTTCGGTAAGAAAATGAGGCACCACCCGCAAGTAACACAACTTTCCTCCGACCCGCTTTCACGGGAGGTCGGGAGCTTTGGGTTTGGTTTTCCTTAACGAGAAGTAAGGCTTTCACCATATTATTAAGTTCTGGCAACATCCGGGAGAGAATTACGGGGTAGAAGAGGCTCTAACTCACATGGCAACAACCGTTTTGTTACGATGAATTACGAAACTTTTGGATTGCTCTCAATGATTCTTAGGCAATCCACAGGCATTTTAATCCAAAAAAGTTACCACCCCGCGGCGGAATTCAAAAAACATGATCATTAAGAAAGGGTATCAAAGCATTATAGAATTGTAACGATTGATGTAACTACGAAAATCCATGATGTGGGCATGCCCGAAGAAGATCATTGAATCGGTCCCATGCCTCGTAAAAAGTTTCATCAAATCGTTGTTGAAATCTCGTGATTTCATTTCGAAGATTTGTTGTTTTAGAAGGAGGAAAGAATTTGTTGATGAATTTGGAAACAAGATCATCCCATGTGAGAATCGATTGAGGGGGTTCTTTTTCAAGCCAAATTCAGGCTGTACCCTCGAGGGAAAATGGGAAAAGCATAAGCTTTACCGACTTACTCGGGACGTTCGGGAACTTCATCGTAGAAGTGATCTTTAGTATGAATACGAATGTGAGCATAAGAAGACTTCTTTGTCATTGTCCCGAAAAATTGTTTTTTTTTGAACCGGTACAATTCCGTGCTTAAGCTCAAAGTTATCCGCGGTGATCTCGGGCACAACGATGGCATCCTCGTAACCCACAGTGGGTACTTCGAGCAATTGAGCCATAGTACGATTATCGTCCATCGTAACTACGGGAGGAGCTTGATTTTCAAGATTAAATGGTTCAACAAAAGTCGATGGGACTTGTTGTTGTTGACGGTTAGAATTACGGGATTAAGAACGAGTGCACATGCACTAAAATGTAAAAAGAAAATTTATACTAATTTTTTTTTTTTTTTTTGGTTTTTTCAACAACGTATTCAAAATATATTTTAATAACGGACAATGAGATAAGACACTTAAACCTAATAATCAACAAGCTTCACGATAACTCTTCAAAAGAAAAATGCACAAAGGATTTTGTTTAACTTTAAAAGGTGAGTCGTACCTTGCGAGAGACACAAAAGGTAAGTTTTTGATCTTTGGTTCGGGAACTTATTAATGGATAATACTTCAGTTGAAAGTATTATATGTTGGTGTTCTTTTACCAACTTGTGATTTTTATTTCTTTTTTATGGACAATGTTTTTATTTTTTTGGTTTTTCTTGTTTTTATATTATAATTATACTAATAAAAGAGAATGAAAAATATTTTTGTATTTTTATATTTTTTTATATGAAAATAAACAAAATAACTTCACACGGAAGGATCTTCAAACACAAATTGTCAAACGGCTTCAACAATCCTCCCCGGCAGCGGCGCCAAAAACTTATTCGTTCTGATTATACCCTTTTATAAATATAAATATAAAATACTTATAAATATATAAATATATAATTATAAGGGTAAGAATAAAAAAATCACAATTATAGTAAACCGGGAGTATGAATTCTCGGGTTGTTATCCCCAACGAGGAATGCAATTGAAAGCCGGGAGTCGTTTTGAGAATCGATGGTTGAATGGAACAAGATTGGGATTGGTTTTCTAAAACTATGGGAAAATTAATGCAATTTACACTAAAATTAACTAAGGCAACACAAATTTAAACTAAAAACGTAAAACGGGAATCCTAAAAACGCGTCTAAAATATCAACTACTTCAAATTTTAACCCTACACTAGAAATTTTTGCATGTAAACCTCAAAAATGACAAAAGAAAATTTTATAAATTTTTTTTAATATTTTTTTTGGCTTTTTAATAATTTTTTATGAATTAAAAACTAATTTAATCTATTTAAAATCCTAGAAAATAGCAAATAAATACCTAAAAATTCCAAAAAATGATTTTCTATCTTAGAAAAGTCTAAAATATGATAAAAATTAAGAAAACTATTTTTAACTATTTTTTATAATAAAATTCTATTTAATTAAACTAATTTAAAAAGCTAAAAATGGAAATTAAAATCTAAAAATGATAAAAATGATTTTAATGCTTGTAAACCTAAAAATATTTATTTTAAATCTAAAAACTATTTTTTTGTAATTTTCTGAATTAATTTACTATTTTTTTACTTTTTAAAATTTTTACCTACGAAAATTAATTAAAAATAACAAATAAAGATGGAAAATTCCAAAAAATTGCTGAAAAGTCCTAACAGTTATGAAAAAGATAGGAAAAATAAGCTTGATCTCACAGCTTATCAAATAAGCTAAAAATAAGCCCAAACTAGCTACGGCTTATAATAGAACATAAGGGCTCATAATGATGATAAAAGAATTGATATTGCAAGGTATAACGAAAAAATCCCAAGGGTGCTAGTGGTAGTGAGTGTAGTGTTAAAATGCTTGGTTGATGGTGGTTGAGGTCCCGGGTTCGAGCTTAGGCTCACTTGGGGCTTCCCACTATCCCAAGCATTTTTATTTTTGCAAACATTTTTAACAACTTTTTAAATAAGCTCAAAATAAGAAACTTTTGCAAATGCACTTTTTATATAAGCCCAAAATAAGCACACAAATAAGCAATGAAAGACATAAACGCTTTTTACTCTTAAGGGCTTAAAATGCTAACTGTTTGCTCTTTTTGGGACAAATAAGCTAACAAAGAAGGCAAATGAGCTTAAAAATACTACACTACTCTAATAAGTAAGAATGAACTAGATTAAACTTAAGAAAATAAGCTAACATGAGCTGAAAATGACAGATAAACTAAATGGCTTAAAAATACTAAGTTAAAAGCAAATAAGCTCAGATAAGCTCCAAGCTAAGATAATTAAGCTAAAATGGACAAAATCTAACCTAATAAGCAACAAACTAACCTAAATAATGCAGAAAGTAATAAGCAGATAAGCTTTAAATAAGCACAAGAGCTAAATGAATGCCAAATAGACATCAAAACAGCAAAGGTTCACATTTTAGCTTAGAAATTAAGCAACAAAAGGGATCCTTATCGAAAACAGCTTATACGCCTAAAAAGCCTAAACCAATAGAGCTATTTAAATCAGCAAAGGAAAAAGCATTTTTGAAAATCAAATTTCCCGTTAAATGCTTATGAAAAAGGTGTATGTTCATTCACAATACTTAGAAAATTTACATCTTCACAAATACTTACTTTGAGCTTTAAAATTAAGCCAACAAACATCCCTTATGGATCTCAGACCATTCAACAGATTTAATTTGGACCTCAAAAGAACTTATATCATCAACCAAAAACCTATATTTGAAATTAAGAATAAAGCCACAAAAAGTAAATGAAAAGCTGTTTTTTCAAATTTCCGACACTAGAAAACTTTTTGACAAAACTTGACAAAGATCAAAAACAACTATTGCAGGAATAAAAGAGATTTATACTAAGCCTTTTGACTTCCAAATACACATCAAAAAACACTTCTTAAAAACTGTTAACAAAGTCTTAATCAATTAAGCTTTATGAATCCTTTTTTTAATATCACAGATTTACACATTCAATAGACAAATCCTAAAAACAGACTTTCAAACCTTAAAACCTTTTAAAAGCATATTATAACTCTTAGAAAAGGCTTATAAACAGTTGACTATGACCCCACATATGGTCCAAAACCCTTTTTGACCCATTTTGCAGGTTAAACCAAACACCCCTTTAAAACTGTTTTTACTACTTTTAACTAGATAATCTAGATTTTTAATGAACAAACCTTAAGACCAGATAATAAATAGCTTATATCAAACTCAATGAGCTAGTTTTAACAATAGTTAACCACCTAAATAAGATGGACAAGATTATGCAACTAGATAAGCTATTTAAGACAGATTTCAAAGAAAACTTGCACAAATGAAATTTTAAACTACAACTAAGCATTCATAAGCATTAGACATCATAACAAAGCACAAATAAGCAAATAAGAACATGCAATAAGCAACAATAAGCAATAAAACAGTAAATAAGCTTAAAAAGAAAAAAAATAAAAACTTACAAACACCCTTGCTCAAAACAGGGTAAATAATTAAATCTACAAGCTCTAGCTTGTCAAAAGACAAGCTAGTGAGGTCTATAAGCTCTTCCCAAGCTAGCTTATCATCCAAAGAAGCTGAGGTGTTTTAAGGGGTGGATCTTTTTAGTATTTTTTTTAGATTTTTATGATTAAAACAGGAAATAAAAGAGATTAAAACAGTAAAGTAAGGCTTGATTCAAGAAACAAAAAGCTTAGTGAAGCTTTTAGGTAATATCTACAAGCTATTTCATAGCTTTTCAAAGCTTAACAGGTTATAATAAATGATCAAACACAGAAACTTAAAACACAAACCTCAAATTTTTCATTAAAAACTTAAACTTTTACAAGGAATTGAAATACAAAATACTTTTAAAACTTAAATAAAAACTACACTTAAAAAGAGACTAAAAAATACTTAGAAAAACTAAAAAAAACGATCCACACTACAAGGGTTAAGCCCTTTATTTATAGGATAGGATAGATGCTTCGAGGTCTTTAGTTGGTTTTCTTGTGTGAGAGTAAAAGCAACATCGATCTTGGCCCTTCAAATCATATTTGTGCTTCTTTTGATCAATCATGGCCTTTGATTTTTGCCACGCAATCATTCCCCAATGATTGCTTTTGGATTGCCAACGTGTCAGAGCAAAACGTCACTCATTGCATCATTATTGGCTTCTAGAAGGTGGGTTTAATCCTTGGGGTAAGTGTAATTTTGGAAGTGGAGAGTAAATAGTGAAAATGGATACTCGCGGGAAAAAGGGAAGGATGCATAGTGTTTTGAAACCAGGGTGAAATTTGGTGATATGGCACAAATGGTCCTTCAACTTATATATCTTATTTGCAATGAAAGTCCTTGTGGTAATGAAATTTTTGATCTTTTGGCAGAAGAAGTCCCTCAAAGTGTATAAAGTTATTACATGGTTGGTCCTTGTGGGGTTAACAAACGTTAATGATTTAAGGCTTAACAGCCGTTAAGTGATTGGGGTTTTGGGCTTGTTGGGCCGGGTATAAAAGGATTGGGCTTTTGTATTATGGCTTAAGGCTTATAAGATATAAGTGGGCTGTCCCGGGCCCACTAGGTGGGTACGGGTGGGCCCACTTTTGGCAATTTAGGTTTTCGGGTTCGGTTTTCGATGCACTTTCCAATGCCTCATCCCGGGGTTGACTTTGACTTTTTGACTTTTTGTTGACTTTGACTTGGACTTTTTGATTTCTCACGGTCTTTCCGTTCTCGTGCTCGGTTTTGTCGTTTTGGCTTCGATTTTTGTCCTTTTCTTGGATACCCGTTTCCTACACAATACAAATGCAAAACATACAAATACAATGTATTTTTGGTACGTTTTTAGTCATTTAAGTCCGGTTTTAGTGGTCAAAGGTATGTGTAATGAAACATGTACTATTGTCCACTTGACTTATTCACACACGTATATCCTTAATGAATGATTTTTTTTAAAATCCTTGTGATTCAATGGGTAGTTAAGCTATTCTTCTATACGCTTCTCCATAATCAACACTACAGGCAATTTTGATTCAACATTTAATTTCAATGTATAATTTAATTCTACATTTCATGTCCACCGATTCTTCCTCTACACGCTCTCTTCTTTATCAGTTTTAAAATACATTACCGTTCTTTATCAATCACCAATTTGAAAATAAGGGAAAAACACCAATCACAACAATTTCGATGCTTATATGGTTTTAAAAAATTAGGGCTTTACTTTTATATCTCTTTCAAATAATTGTGTATTTGTCGATTTGCATACGTTTCGACATTGAACACTTTATGTACCTATTTAATTTAGTATTTGGGGTTTTGAATTATTAGTTGTAAATTACAATTACTTTTTCGATCGTTTATGCTAAAATTTATATGTGTTTAACGAGAAGTTGAGAACCCTAAAAGAATGAGGGAATTCATCTTGATGAATTACTTGGCTATAACTTATCTGTTAGTGTATTCAATTTATCAATAATCGAATAAATTGTGCTTGGATTTAATTTTTTTTAATATTCTTTTTTTTTTCAAATAAAACGAGGTAAATGTAATTCATGTGTTATGTCAACTAACCTTTGAAATAGATTGGGGTAAATCACATTATTGGTGTTACATTGATGAAATACTTGGTTTTTTAGGACGGTTCTTCTACAGGATTGCTATATTGATTGATTATCGTGAAACAGTATAGTATGGCTATGTAATACTTGTAAGAAGTGTAAGGTCAATATGGTACGGTAGAAATATTTGGCAACATTTATTTTTAGTGTTTCTTTTATTTGGGTTGCATAATCTTTTACCACTTAAGATCGTAAGAAAATACATAGCTCTGTCAATTTCATTTGCTATGACAATTAAAAAGAGCCAGAGTCAATCGCTTCTAAAAGCAATTGACATTGTTGTTTCAAGAGTCAAAAACAAAAGAGGTTTGAAGTTTGTCATTTGTGATTAGGATGGTAATATCTCAAAAACTATTACAAACGTCGTCTACATAGAAGTAATTCAAGTTCTATGATCAAGGTTCAAGAGCTACATACAATATACATATCACATGTTTTATACTATTTTTAAATTCCAATATATTATGAATCACAACATACTTTTACTTACCTTTTCAGTGGACTATTAAGTGTTCACGGAACAGACATTGGCTATTAACATAATTAGCCCCCATCAACGTCTTTTGCTATTCAAGAGCATCAAATTTGAAGACGACAATGCATGGACGTTTATTATTTTAATTGTTACAAACTCAATTGTTTATGAAATAATTCACTTATTATCTCATTATTTCTTTCAAACCTGTTTACGTACGATGTTTACTTATTTTATTCACATACATAACTTCTTACAAAAATGTTTCTTTAAAAAACCTCGTAAATTTACGGGTCTTCAAGCTAGTACATTATATAGTAGTATATATAGACGGTGACACTTTATATATAACATTTTTTCTCGAAGAGCCTCAATATGTGATTTCGTCCAAGACCTTTAATTTTTTTTAATTTAGAGACGGCCTGACACACATACATATGGATTAATTAACCAAAACATATAACTTTGAGTAATTTTCAATTAGATGGTGTTCATAAAGAGCTTATTCTACTCGTCTTTTTCAAATTTTAATGTTTGAGTAATTTTCAATTTAACGCGTACATATACACAACAATAACGATAATACGTACTCTCCTTCCTGATTAACCAAAACATATAACTTTGTATTTCCCAGGTGAAAACAACTTCACATGACACACGAGTCCTCGACTAACTTTCAAATATAATGATCGAGTTGTATGCGTGATCTATTTCGCCGTTTAAATTGCCCACGCGAAATATTGTGTAATATTTACGCCCATTTCAGGGTTATGAAATATGAATTATGCTATATACGGAGATGATTGTAATACCGAGGATGTAACCCACGCTCCGCCGCGGAACGCGAAGGACTAACGTTGCAACGGACCGATAACCCTAAGGGCTATTTTTGTAAACTGCTAAAAAAAATAATGTTCGTTAAGTAATGACCGACCCCAAGGTTTATTTTCGTAAATCGTAAAAAAAATTAAGCTAACGGTCGTTACTTAACATCAGTTAAGTAGTGACCGTTAGTACTGTACATGGTCCGGTAAATGGGCGGGTGGTTTGCAGATCGGATCAACCGACGGGTTTAGGTCGGTTTTCCGGCTAATTATTAGTTTACTATAATTATGATTAAGCAATAATATTGGTTTTTATGATATCAAGAATCCTCAAAATCCTTTTCTACCTTTTCTAACCATAAACACGGGTTAATATACAAAGAAGTTACTATACTTTACCAAAAAGTTCACCTAAATTACTCAACTTTTAATTTGTTCATTCAAGTTACTAATGTCTACATAACCTGTTATCCAACTTACTGCCTTTATTTTAACTTATGATTACCGGTTATAAGTCCATGTGGCAAATAATATCTGTTTTTTTATTCTTATTAATTATTATATCCTCCACAATTTTAACACTCATTCTCTCTCTAGGTATGTCTTTTTTCTCTCTCACCCCACCCCAAAGCTCAGAACACCACCACGCCACAGATCGCCGCCAACCGCTGCACTATAATCACCTTCACTTTCCGCCGAAATACAAATTTTTACCTCCACCTTTTTCTGTTGCCACCGGCTCTCACCACTGTACCCTCTCCTACTTTTTCTTTCTGTTGTATCAGTCTTCAAGACAAATTCTTTTAGCTTTTATCTGTATTCAAATATTAAAGATTCATTGTTTTTGTTTGGGCAATAATCTGTTTCGTGAGGGTTATTAATGAAGGGTAAATATTGGCGCCGTGAAGAACTTTTTATAGTTTAAAGATGGGATGGCGCCATGGAGGTATAGTGGTAGATCTAAACTCATGTTAGTTTAGATCCGACCAAATTACTTCTTTGTTTTACTTCTTTTTTACCTTCACAAGTCAAGCTAGGAATCACCTTAGAGTTTGGGTTGGGTCCGTCAATAATGATGGCTATTTGGTGGTGTTGGATGGTTGGTGGATGATGGTTGTTATATATTTACCATGAAGAAATCCGAAGAACCAACAACTCATAATTTAATTCGTGTATTAACTGAGATCTACTTTTACTCAAATAGATTTATGAAAGTATATGCGTAAAAAACTAATTTTTTTGTTTTTGTTTAAAAACACTTGGATTTAAGATAAAAAGGTGAAGGTTTTGTAGATGATAGATGAATTTATTTTGAATGAGGATTCGTAGGTGAGTATATTAATTAAAAAATGAGTTTGGAAAAATGTAGAGTGGTGAAGATGACATGGACATTAATCAGAGATGATTTGGAAATGAGGTGGACTGATGTAGACAAAGGTAAACAGGTTGACATCCGGTTACCCGCTTCCAAAGTAATCGCAATGAACAAGTTTGAAATATTTATTATCTAAGTTTACAAACCCGTAAAGTTTAGTAACTTGAATGAATAAATTAAAAGTTGAGTAACTTGGGCAAACTTTTTGGTAAAGTATAGTAACTTCTTTGTATATTAACCCTTTAAAATATTTATTACTTGCTTACTAAGAATACTTGATAGCAAATAAAAGTTGGGTAAAAGTCATTTATTACCAACATACTTTTCTCATTTGGACCGTAATGATCAACTTACTTTTTTTCGTACTCATTACACCCACGTACATTCAAATTTTGTTCGATATCACCAATATGACTATAAAATGACTACATTACCCTTGTCTTTAACATATTTACGATCGTAATTTTTTTAAATCTTAATTTTTTTAAAAGTACTTTAACAAATTTAAAACTTTTTACTAAAAAATTTATAAAATATTTTTTTACGTTATTTTTAGTAAAAAATTTAAACTTTTTAAAAAAATCGCACTTTTTAAAATATTAATTTTTTTTTAATTTTTAAATTTTTTCGTACTTTTTCAAATTTTAAATTTTCTTACAAAAAAGTTAATTTTTTTTCTACGAAAATAATTAGATTTTTTTAAAGTTAAGAAAAAAATAAAAAACTTTAAACTTTTTTATTTTTTCTTAACTTTAAAAAAATATTGTTTAATTTAAATGTACGAAAAAAAATTAAATTTATTTAAAAAAATTAAGATTTTATAAAGTTCGAAATTTTAAAAAAGAATAATTACTTGTCAAAGTACGAAATTTTAAAAAAGTAATTTTTTTAAAGTACGAAATTTTTTTTTAAATATATTTTTTTAATTCGTTTTTTTAAAAATTACTTTTTAAAAAAATAATTTTTTGTTAAAGTAATTTTTAAAAAATTATGATTGTAAATATGTTAAAGAAAACAATGGTAATATAGTCATTTTATGGTTATATCAAACAAAGTAAATTAGTCATTACGATACAAATGAAAAAGTAAATTGATAACAAATGACTTTTACCCATAAAAGTTTTGTGTAATAGTTAGTTTTGTAATACTATAAAGTGAGAATTGCAAAAATAGTCTTTGTGGTTTAGCCAAATTGCACGTTTGGTTCATCGAGTTTCGAAATTGCAAAAAACGTCCGTGTTTTGGTCCTTAGTCGAACTAAAATAACTAAAATACCCTCTTATATTCATGATTTTTTAATTTCTCCTTTAATTTTTATTTTTTCCAATATTAAAATTCAGTTGTTTCCAAATTTATAAACACACACAAACACCTCTATCAACAACAACGATAAAATCAAGAATTTAGATTTAATCATCCTTTTAAAACGACAAGGCAATAAAATCAACTGTCGTTTTAATCTGAACCCCACCTATATCACTATCTTATCTTTTTTACCAATCATCAAGACACAACCATAATCATCATCTTCAACATAAAACCCCCGTCATTGCCACCCATCGATGACCACCATCCCCCGCTACCTCAACCACCAACCACCACCAGCCGCCGACACAACCTAGCAACAATTAAACGCGAATCACCACAATTAAATCTTGACCCTTTTAGCACAGCTTACAATTTTAACAAATTAAAACCCAAAACTTGACCCTTGCTACGACATAGAATATTAGCACCTAAACACATTCGGGCTGCCAATAAGCTGGAAACAAGGAAACCATTAATTGACCCTTTTAGCACATCTTACAAATTTTAACAAATTAAAACCCGCAAATATAATATAAAAAAAGATAAACCTCATAAGTTGAATAATGGGTTTGGATCAAGAGGCTGACGTGATGTTGTGATGTTGTTGGTATTTGCTTTACACATTCAAGTCGTTCCTCAAAAAATATAATGGCAGCGCTCCCTCTTATTAATTTAGAGGGTATTTACTGTTAACACAGTGATTTACTTTGAGAGGGAAGTGGTGATGGATCTTGAGTTTGCGTATGTCTGAAAATAGTTATGGGTGGGTAAGGTAGATTGGATGGTAGTAATGAAAGGTAATTGTTCATAGCTAAATTGGAAGGTTTACGTGGATCATTGATGTCGTTCAAGTGTGTGGAGTTTCTTAACAAGGTTCAAAAGAATGACATGTTGAAGTTGATGGAACTGAGGAATATGATCGCCGAAATTATCTTTAAATGCATAAAAATATCGATTTTATTGCGGTTATGAGGTCTCTGTGATTAGGTTGTGGATCTTTTAGTTAAGTTGTTTTTGTGATGAAGCTGGAGGGTTTGTATGTGTGTTAGGGTTTGGTGAATGGGGAGTTGTGGATCTTTGTGTAGGTTATTTTGTGCGTTTTATGTTGTTGAACATGGTGTTTATGTGGTTTATGTTAATGAATATATCTTTATTTGTTTCTTAATAAGTTGGGTGTTCTTGGTGATTGTTTTTGGATTTTACCACATTTCTTAATGCTTGTTTATTTCACATGTTAGTATACTGGTTCTTGATGATTCATTTCGATTTGATCTTTATTTTAGTACATGTGTGTTGTCTACGTGAATAAGTTCTCAATTGAGCCTACTAATATTAAATACCATTGATAATATTTGACTTTTAAAAGTCAATTGTTTGTCTAAAAATTGAAGATTACTTGTTATTGTCATTGTGTATCCAAATTGTACATTTTTTACATTTATAAGTGAAAAAATTAATCATGTATGACCATTTATCAATCAATTTTAGTGATCATGTATCACCATTTATCAATCAAGCCTGCAATTTTAGTGTATGGCCATGTATCTTGTATGTCATGTTCATCAATTCTTGCTCGCTCGCGACTAATTTACATATCAGTTTTAGAGTCATTGTGTATTGCAAGTCAAATTTAGTGATCATGCATGACCATTTATCAATTAAGCCTGCCATTTTGAAACCAGAAATGCATACAAACACCTTGTCAAAACAAAGATGCATACAAATCCTCTCAAACCACTAGTGCATAAAAATACCATGTTTGAGTATTGCAAGTCAATTTCTGTGAAAATGTGTGATCAGAATACATAAAAATGCCAAAATTCGCCTAACTTGTAAGCTTTCGTAACCAATGGAATGTCACTACTTAACTATTACATCACCAAACATAACAAAAGATCAAGTACCAAACATAATAAAAGAAAAAAGCATTTTTTGAAGTGAAACATAAAATCAATCATACCAAAGGCTGTTTACCAGTCCTTCTTTGCCTTTTCATCATTGACCATCTCATCTTAGTTGAGTTTAATCCTCTTCCTTAGTCAACCTCTTCAGCATCTTACTGATCAACAACTTGTTGATCAACAAATGGAAAAAGAACTAGATCAACCACTTCTTGATCAACAACTGGATCAACTACAACTTCAACTTGATCAGTATCCCTTTCCACAACCTCTTCATCAACCTCTTTATAAAAAATTGGATTGGCAACAGGTTATTCTCAATCATTTTTTTGAAGAAAAACATCCTCAGTTGCTTGGATCCAGCTCAATAAACAAGTCTTAAGCTTCATTAACTCCATGGTATGGATCCTCTTGCCAATCAACTTCATTTTCTCATTCATCCATCTCATCCCACATCCATGTCTCCATCTTACCTTCCTTACGACTTTATATAATGAGAGATGTATAGAGAGATCGCATGCTATCATCTGTGTGTGCGATGATACACTGTAACACCAGAATCTCATCACATGCACATGTCACCCTTTCCCCTGTATAATGGCTTATTTGGCTTCTCTACAGGCATCATCCACGGGATCCATCACACATTCATATTGTTCACAGGTTCCTTTGGCAAATTACTGACCTATTTAGTTTTTCCTAGGGATGTTGTCCAAAATATTGCAATTTTATAACTTCCCACTACCTTTTCTTGAGGATCATCCTCTTCTTATTGCGCATCAAACTATAACAAGTTAAGTAGTAATTTGTGGCTGTTCGCGCAAGATTGTTCTGTTTTGTGTGTGCATTGTATATAAGTTTTGTAGTGTATATATAATAATTAATATTAGAAGAGAGTTAGCTGTGTGTATTGAGCTCGAGTATAGTGTGACGTGTGAGTGTTCTCGCGCTACGATCGACAGGCTCCTGGAATTTGGTGAATATTGTTGTATGAGTCTGTTTACGCGAGTGTAACTGTGTGCATCCTATATGTGGCTATGATGAATGTGTCGTGTTGATTTAGGTTGTTTAACGATCGATGAGTTTATACTGATGTGTATATACAACTAAAATCTTTAACAAAATTTAATCTGGAATTAACTATAATGTTTTAACACGGGTTTATTATTTAACTCGATTCGAGCATTGGTCACGGTTCAACCGGGTTTGTTCTCGGAACATCCGGCTTCGGACACCTGCCCGATCGGTTCACGGTTCAACTGCGATCGGCGTCAAACCCGGGTTTTATATCACTTTTATTTAAAATGTTTTAATACATAGTGAATATTTTTTTGTAAATAATTCACCGTGCAATAATTTTTAGTTCTCATAATATAACAGTTCTACATACATTAAACACCCGGGGAAATTTTTCATTTGCCTATATTTAAACAAAATTTAGAATAAATTTGATTAATGTGGTAAATAAAGCCCCGTGCATGCACGGGACTTATACATAAAGATACTTTTTTTTTATTTTGGGCCAAAATTTGAAAAATGTTTTTATGGTAGAGTGTTTCTTGATATTTTATTTAAGAAAAATTTTATTTAAAAGCCATCCATGCTCTCCAAACTAAAAAAAAAAAAAAAAAAAAAAACAAACAAAAAAAAAAAAAAAATTTAAAAAAAAACTTACCGCGTAGCTCCAATCCCAGGCCAAATTAAAACAAAAAAAAAAAAAAAAAAATAAAACTAAGACCGCACAAAAAAAAATAAAAAAAAATTTGAGAAGGTTGAAGACTAAGGGTATTTTAGGTATTTTAGTCTAACTCAAAGACCAAAAGTAGAACTAAACCTTAAGGTCACACAGGACGTTTTTATGAATTCGAAACTCGAGGGTCGCCAAACGGCAATCTTGTCCAAACCTCAAAGGACCCTTTTTGCAATATTTCTCTACTATAAATAGGGAAGTAAATGCTTAGCAGGGAACATATCACCCCACCCTCAAATTTTAATTTTCAATTTACCCATTTATACTTTCAAATAGCACTTGTTTACTATTTCAACAGTTTATGTAACTGTCACAACAAGAAAGTGACGCTTAATTGTCACGGACTATATTTCAATGTACGATTGTGGCATTTGACCGACTTGGTTTAACGTCTAAGTAAGCCCCAACATATTTGAAAGGAGATCGGAGTAATGAACACTTGCAGATTTTAGTGACCCCCACCCCACCCCCCACAGTGAAGATTACTTGGTTATATTCATAAGCTTGAGAACTTTGTTCATGTGATCTTTACAAATGAGAGATTAGCCATATTTATACTTCTGGCTAACTCTTTTTAATTTGTTATAGTAATAACTATCTTGGATATTTATAAGGATTAATCTAGAAATATTAATCCTTATACTCATATCAAGATATATTTCATACATAATCTATTTATAGTTATTTTACATAAGTATGTTTCTAGTTCGAGTTGAGTAATCGCTGCAAGGTTTCTCTTGGTGTAAGGTGATGCGTGTTGGTTCGTTACATCACCAATGCTTAATTGTCACCACGACACATTATTCATGATCTTCAATCCTTCTGTACGGCCGAGATTTGATCTTCAAACTGCCATTAGAAACTGTTCTCTTTCCCGCTTTTGACTCCTCCTTCTGGCTGTTTCTTTCCCACTTACTAAATATGTCTTTTGTAGACGGACAACTCCCTAATTTGCACGTCGCGGATGCAAAATCGTTTTTAGAGTGTATTAATAATGCAAAGAAACATTTTGATGATGTTCCTAGTCGTGAGAAATTTTTCGAAAATGAATTGGGGTTTGCATATATCTCGAAAATGTTCAAGCACACTTAATTATACAAAATCTATTTCTACGAGAAGTATATAAGTCATACATTGCATAATCCTAGTCCTAATTATGCAAAAATACAAGAAAAGTTGAAAATCTCCAATTTTGATTTTGTGCTAAATCCAACCCTGTACTCAAGATTGAAAGAGATAATGATGAAATTACTTATAATTGATGTTTGTGATGATATATGTGCAAATCCTTAATTATTTAACCTTGAATTTGAGTTTCGAGAGTAGATTTGGTGTTTTGGTGGGTTTTCATTGCATAGCAATAGCAGAAAGAGTATGTTTGTTTTGGTTTGAAAAGTTTAAATTAATAAAAGGGGTGTATATTGAGTTTCCCAAGACGGTCTCTTTAATTTAGACGGTCCTATATATATAAAGGGACCGTCCTTTTAATTAAGGATCGTCGCCTGTATTTAGTGTTTTTAGCTCAATTTTTGATGAATTTTGAAAAAGTGTGACGTTTTAATGTGCATTTCGCATATTAAAATTTCTTAAATATTTCAGATGAAATAATTAAGTTGTCAAATATAGTAGGCTTAATAGTAACGAGAGTATTAGAAGCAAAAAATAAAAGTTTACGAAATGTGTTCCATCATTCCTAAACCTAGACGAAGATAGTTGAAAGATTCGCGTTTGAGAGGTTTAGTATGAATATCGGCGATGTTATCTTCCGATGGAACTTTTAGATGAATATATTTCCTTTTTGAATGTTATCATGAGGGAAACGATAACGTATTTCGATGTGTTTTGTATGCGAGTGTTGCACGGGTTTTTTTTCTTAAATCAATCGCTCCTTTGTTGTCGCACATAATCAGAATTTCGTCGAGTTTGATGGCATAGTCGATAAGAGCTTGTTTCATCCGTAGTGCTTGTTGACATACCTTTCCGGTGCTTACGTATTCGGCTATGGTCGTGGAGGTAGCAAGAGTCATTTTCTTTTTTGAAAACCAAGATGTTAAGCAACATCCCATAAACGTACAAATATCACTATAATTTCTATACTATAGTTTGCTTTTTGATCCACATAATCTCCCGCATGATCAAAGTCGGCATATACTATAGTTTCTATACTTGTCCCCTTAGGATACCAGAATTCTAAGTGCGTAGTGCCTCTAATATATCAGAAGATACGTTTAACTGCTTCAAGATGAGAGGTTTTGGGATCCTCTTGGAAGCGAGTACAAAGGCATACACTAAACATGATATCGGGCCAACTTGCTGTTAAATATAATAAACTACCTATCATGTCTCTATACTTAGTATTATCCACGGACTCACCTTCTTTATCTTTCGTGAGTTTAGTACCCGAGGACATGGCCATTTTCATAGGTTTAGAATCTTCTAGTCCGAATTTCTAAAGCATTTCTTTTATATACTTAGATTGATTAAAGAAAATACCATCGTCTAATTGTTTTATTTGTAATCCAAGGAAAAAGCTAAGTTCATCCATCATGCTCATTTCAAACTCATCGTGCATGATTTTGACTAAGTCATCACACAATTCTAGACAAGTTGAACCGAATATAATGTCATTGACATATATTTGAACAATGATGAGATTTGAACCTTTCTTCTTTGTAAAAAGTATGTTATCTACCATTTCCATGTTATATTCATGTTTAATAAGAACAAATTTTAACCTACTGTACCAAGCTTTAGGAGTTTGCTTAAGACCATATAATTCTTTTTTAAGTTTGTAAACATGATTAGATTTTCGAAATGAATAAATCCTAGAGGTTGTGCCACGTATACTTTCTCATTGATAATACCATTTAAGAATGCACTTTTTACGTCAATTTAAAATAATTTAAAATCTGACGCACAAACATAAGCTAATAAAATCATAACTGACTCTAATCTAGCTACCGGAGTGTATGTTTCATCATAATCAATACCTTTTTGTTGATTATAGCCTTGTGCTACTAATCTAGCTTTATTTCTAGATACAATTCCGTTTTCATCTAGCGTATTCCTAAATACCCATTTAGTTTATATAGTTTTTAAATACTTAGGTGGTGGTACTAACTCCTAAACATCATTTGCAATGAATTGATATAATTCTTCTTACATTGCAATTATCCAACTTTCGTCTTTTAAGGCTTCGCTTACATTCTTAAGTTCAATGGTTAAGATAAAGCAAAAGAAATTACTTTTGTTTTGGGCTTGTGATCTAAGTGTTCTTTGATTTAGATTTCCTATAATGTTATCTTACAGATGATTTCTAGATTCTTCTATTTTTATTATTTCTTATAGTGTTTCATTTTCAACATTGTTTTCTATGTTTTTCTTGTTGGTAATTTTAATAGCTTCTTCTTCAACTAAATCATCATCCATCAAGGGTGACGTTTTAGTTGGGGGAGGACTTTCATTGAATGTCACATTTAAGGATTCTTCGATTTTCATTGGGTTTTAATTAAGAATAGTATAAGCTTTACTATTTTAGGAATAACATAGGAAAACACTTGGCGAGGTAATCTTTTGTGTTTAATATGAAGCACTTACTTCCGAATACTTTGAAATAGTCTAGAGTAGGTTTTCTACATCTCAAGATTTAATACGGTGTTTTTCTAAAGATAGGTCTAATCAAAATTCTATTAACTATGTAGGTTGAGGTGTCTACGACGTTACATCAAAACTTTTATGGTATTGATTGTTTATTTAACATTGTTCTACTCATTTCTTGTAAAGTTTGAATTTTAATTTCTACTACACCATTTGATTGTGGAGTGCGTGGAGCCGAGAAGTTGTGAGTAATTCCACTAGTGTCACAAAAATCTCTAAATTGCACTTCATTATCAAATTCCCGACCATGATCCTTCCTAATAGAAACTATTGGACATTGTTAGTGCAAATATTACGATATTTAATCTATATACGATCTCTTTATGTTTTGGTGATGACAAACATGTGACTTGTAATACAAAACATAAAGTGCGCTAGTTACTCGTAATCACAAATCATCAATGCATACATGCATCTACATCTCACGACGTCTCAAGTCTACATCAATACATCTCTCGACGTCTCAAGTCTACATCAACACCGACATTTGTTTACACCCGACGTAAATCACATAAGGTATGTACAAACAAGCATTAAACTAGTAGGATGATCAAAGAAATAAGTTTTTGTCTTAAAGTTTACATTTTTATAAATGTAACAAAATAATTTTTTCAAAACTTAATTAGACAAATTATTTTTGAATTATAAAGAAATGTTTTATGTGGTAATTATTTCAAAATTCAAAATCTGGTTCTTTTCCCCCCAAAACATGTTACACTTTTACCAGACAAGTTTGTCACCACAAAAAGACAAAACTGGAGCGTCTGTCGGGGCGACCCCCTTAAATACGGCGGTCCCCCCTGGCGGCCCCATAATATATCTGGGACCGCCGTTTCTTGACAGGCTATTTTTCAGCTCCTATAAATAGTGGGTCACCTCCAACTATTTTCACAACCCTTTTGCACGAATTTCTTTTAGTTCTTTCTCTCTCTAGATCTCACTAAATCTCTCTAAACCTTTGATCATTTAACTTGTTTAATCTTGTTTAAATGTGATCCAATCTTCTATCCTTTCCTTCTTCCCTCAAGTGCAAGAGAAGAACTTTCGTCATCGTCAAGATACGAAGTTATGTAGTCTAGTTAGTTCATTTGTAACATATGTTACATATAGATCGAGTCCATGTCTTCTAATCTTTAGTAGTGTGTAGATCTGAATGGTGTGTACATTCGAAAGGGTTGATTGTGGGTTGGTTAGTATTTTGGGCCTTAAAATACATTAGTGTAATGGTAGATTGGTTCTAGCTAAGATTAAGACTCGACATTTAGCTTAGTGATGAAAAATAATATAAGCGATGCGGTTTATGTGTTTAGGCCATAAAACATAAGGTTTGTTATGTTGGGCCATAAAACATAACGGGTTTGGTTTTACGCAAAGAAGGAATCGACATCTAGCTTAGTGTCAGAAAATAATATAAGCATTGGTATAAGGTGTTCTCCACCGAAAGGGAGCTTGTTGATTACTGAAGTAACTCTCGAGTTGGATACTCGAGGAGTAGAGTAGGGCGAAGAGGAGCTTCGTGACCGAACCACTATAAATCATCGTGTCGGTTTGCATTTTCTTTTTACATTTCTCTTTACTTATGTCTTTACATTTATCGCTTTACCTTTACACTTGCATTGTGCTTATGATTGTGTGCATTGTTGTGTATGTTGTGTTAGTCATGGTTGTATAGCTCTTTGTAGTAAACAGAGTGTGGATATATTGGTAGAATATGCGCTATTTATTTTAAATCCATTATCGACACTTCTCATATTGCGTCAAACTTGATTGGTGATTTGATACAAATGATCTAGTCCGAAAACCTCTTCTGGATGCGGTCCCTTTAAATAGGGTGGCCCTTTGTTGTACTAGGCGACCCACATATATTTATGGGACCGCCGGCAGAGAGTCTTGTAATAATTGATATAAAAGATTTAAAGTTTTTGAAAGAAAACATATTACCCCCTCTACGATTTCCACAATTGGTATTAGAACCACGTCGCTTTGGTTTTCAAAACAAATTGTTTTTAAAATAGAGTACGATCCATGTATCAAATTACTCATGAAGGGGGATTAAATATGAAAAGTGTTTTGTTGCTTGATTCGTACTAGTTTTGTTATTAAATATACTTCGTATACTAGCTTGAAGGAAAAATTTCTCAAAAGAACTTGGAAGTGTCAACTTATGTTTGTCTAAGTCGTAAGAGTAGAAATGATGTCTAAAACATGAAATTTATGTGATGGAACAACTTTTTAAAGTCCAATGTTCTACAGTTAAGTTATCAAATGATTTTGAACAAAAAACATGCTTTGGGGTCACTGGTGGCGGTCCCATAAATGTTCGGGCGGCCCCCAAATATATCTGGGGGATGTCACCTTTATGGGGGGCGTATGTCTGTTTCAACAGAATTTAGAAAACTTCGAAAAATCATATAAAATTAACCATAAGTCTGTAGAAGTCGTGCCACCCGCCATTTCAAAGATAATTGAGTCTACTTTCATTTAAAAATACTTTCAAGTCTTCATTCTAAACTTAAATAAGTCAGAAATGCAAAATACTACATAGTGGTTAAAACTTTGAGTTTCGTTTTAAGGTAAAACTTGTATTTTATATTTTCCTTTGAGTCGAGCATTTCTAATTGATATATCTTGAAAAATAGTGTATTTGTCCTTTCAAAATATTGATCTTAATTAATTTTTGAAATGGGGAGGAACCATTTTATTTTTAAATCAAATCAAGCTAAGTATACATCGTTATATCTAATACACAAAACAACGACGAATATCCTTATGTGTATGCTAGATGATTATGTGTGTTTACTTTTGTTTCAACTTGATTAATAGATATTAATAAGTAATCATTACTATTTGTAATTGAGCTAATTATATATCTAAACACATGTGTCATGTTTGCTATTTGTATGTTACTAGTTTTTCGGATTATGCCTAATAGGAATTACACTAGACTTCTTGCGTTAAGTTTCAAAATTGTTTGTACATCGCATATAGGCATAGATCACTATATCTACAAGTGTTACAAAAACATCTTGTAGATCATTTTGAGTGTAGTAACCCATTTAGGAATGAGAATTCAATAGTTTGTCAAGTGTGTGGAAAAATAATGTCCTAAGATCATATATTAAAACCCGTCACTAAAATATTTCCAACACATCAACTCTCTTCCAACAAGATATCTAAATCTTTTCATCATCTTGTGGTGTTTGACCTCGGGTTGGTTAAACAAAATAAAAGATTGTATCAATACATTGGTAATTAAGTAAAAGAAAATGTATTTTTAAACTTTGCTTGTGCTTACATTGTTCTAACACACACACATAATTATATTCTTTTTATAAACATATAGTGTTTTACAAAAGATGTGTGTTGTATTAAAATGGTTAGAAAAATCATTCATATACTAATATAATGTCAAAAACAATGCATACTATGCATAATAATAAATTGTTTTTCGCACACGCAAAATATATGACAATCTTGAAGTAAGAAATTAACTTGTCATTATTCATCAACCTCACACTTACAACTAGTCTTAGAATTAGTGGAACACACTTTGAAAATCTTTATTTATCTTCTTTTAAAAGAGTGTTTGTGAGGGCCAAGAAAGATTTTGAATATATATATCAACTCATTATTCAAACTATGATTGATGTTATTATCGAATCTAATTGACAAGTTTTCGAGTATGGACAAGAAATCGGATTCTTATTTGTCTAGCTTTAAGATCATATCAAAATATATCAAGAGATATTATCTTAAAACTACATACTCAATCACACTTGATTGATATGAAAATAATGACATCCCTTTCCAAGACGATAAGAATATGCATCAGATCATAACTCACACTTGTGTAGACGATGTCATATTGAGTCTATTTGTCCAATAGTTGTGTTCCAAATATGTGGCAAAAATATGCATAAAATACACAATGAAGTAGGATTAACGACTTGAATGTTTCATCCAAAATACTCAAGTAATTTACCTTGCAATGCAATTGGTAAAGTTGTTATTTCTAAAAAGCCAAACATGAGCAAATGCACATCATATGTAACTTTGCTCAAACAATTCAAAAGCACAACTCAAAACTTAAAACTCAAACGCTCTTCTTATCAAAACTTTCTCTTACTTTACCAAATAAGAATACTATTTTTTCTTCACCAAATGAGAAACCCTTTAACTATCTAAGGTTAGGACTAGGAATAACTGAACATATTCCACAAACTATTTTTGTGCTTTCTTTCAATGAGTGAGCGTAAGAGGATTTCGAATATAAAGATGATTATTGTTCAAACGATAATCAATCTCATCATTCAATCTAATTACAAAATTATAATATGAACATGGAATCGAGACTAGGATTTATCTAGATTACAGAAATATTAATCAAATGACCATAGATATTTTCCCGTGTCTACATGTTTAACCATCCTCGGTTATTACATGAAATCATAAAGTCGATTGCAAGACAACAAGATTAGTCATCGAATTTCAATTCACACTTACAATGAAGATGTTTCATTGAGTCTAAAGTGTTCAAATGTTGTGTTATTAGCTTTGGTCAAATTATACATGCTAAACTTAACACACTCTAAGTAGGATTGACGACTTATAAATTTCCATCGGGAAACTCATAAGTACTCCAACTTGATAAGCAAGACTTGGATGTCATTTCTGAAAACTTAAACCGAGAACCCTTATAACTTATATACATTTCTCTTAATAACCTAACATCAAAACCATCTCCCAAATAATGGAAAAATGATCATTGCCTAAATTTGGCACCTCTACGGATCGATGAATCCTTCGTCCTAAATTCATCTTTGGTTTAGGTAGATCCACCCTATGGCATTAGATTTAAACATCTTCATCTTGCCAATCTCTTGCTTAAAAGTGTAACATAGATGTAACTAAACTTTAGTTAATCATCATTATTTCTACAAAGAAACATTTACAAGACCCATTGAGGTAAGTAACCCTAATTGAATCTCTTGCTTAAAAGACATGCAAATGCGCATTCTTTGAATACTCTTAACATAGTACATTACGCATTGTCACCCTTAAGCATACTACTAGGTTCTAGATGATTCATTATCTATTAAAATTACAACAACTTGCTTTCTCTCTCATTCAACCATAGAATTCCACACATCTTGATTAGGATTATGTGAACCAAAATTAAAGTACGTTAGTTGAGTCATAGTAGCCTTGTATGAAAAGACAATACAATTTTTATCTTTGCTACACTTCATTAGGCAAATATAGGAATTCTATTTTTCTAAGATGAGAATGACTACTAGAGAATCTATTGCACTAGAAATTCAATTTGACCTAACGGTTGAATTGCTTCCAAGAGTGAAGTTGCATTCATGGTATAACCCGTAAAAATGGTCGTGTTTAGCCTGAATTGAGCACCACTAGTGATAGTCTCATATTCATTCTCTAATTTGATTAAATGGCTCTTCTTAAATATGCCTAATGATAGTCTTCATCGATAGACTTTGTATTTCATTAGGAGTGCACACTAAGCAAGTAAAAATTAGGTTTCCCCTTAGTGAATCTAGACTACATGCATTTCAGATATGTGCTTTGAAATTTTAAGATGATAACGTGCTCCCACGTAATTTAATTATATGCTTTCATGTTTGTCTTGATGCTTAACGTGTATTTGCTTAGCTATTGAATGCATGTTTGTTGTAAAAGCATTTGCCCTTTTTTCTTGCAATTTAGATAAAATATCTCATTTTATCTAAATAACACATGCTCCTAAGTGCTAAATGCTAACATGTTTTACATGATAATTTCATTTAAAATTATCATGTTTTGTTTGCGTCATCTTACATGACTTACATGTTAATTGTGCACCTACACTATGTTAGGTTGATGTATGACAAATAAGGTTTATATGTCATATAGTCTTACACATTTATCTTGTTGATTATTGTGTCGATGCATGCTTAGATAAACTTGCATGCTTATATCTATATGTCTTATACATCTATGTATATATTTTCTCACTCTAGAATATCTCTCTTCGCGTCCGCATCACTAATCTAAATTTTCAAAAGAGTCAAAAAAAGAACGGTCTTAAATCTTCTAGTGTCTTCCTTCATACATTTCTTTAATCATCATCTCCCTTTCTTCTAAATAATCCACTCTTTATCACTAAAAAGTTAGATGCAAATCTAATACCCTTCCAAGTAGGCTTGACAACTTAAATATTTCATCCGAAATATTCAATTATCTTTAACTTGCAATCGCAAACGTTAAAGGTCATATCCGAAAATCCATATTCAAGCCTTCTAACAACATTAGTTAAAACGCTCTCCATTTCTCTTTGACGAAAACATTCTTTCTCTTTGACGAAAACACTCTTTGTCTTTCGTTCACACCTCTTTCTTCTCACTCAACCACGCCTTTTCAACCATAGAGATGGCTAATCTCTTTCATCCACTATTTCCGCTACCACCTTTAAGACAACCTTATACCTCATCATGTGATTGTTCTATGAACATTCGCAATGCTCGACAAGACCTATATAACTTTGTGAGTATAGTTAATCGTACGCTAACCATCATCCGTCTTGACATTGTCAAGATCGTCATCTCTATCTTCGTTTGTTTTCTTATTTATCATTATTATTATTTGTTATTATTATTATTGTTATTATTATTATTTTCGCGTACGAAACACACCGATGATACATCACCATTTCCTTCGGGACAATGTCCAAAAGGAACATCTCCATCAAAAAGGTTGCATCTGAAGATAACATCACCGACATTCTTTCTTTACCCATCAAGCGTGAATTGCTAAATTATCTTCGTCAAGATTTAGGAATGATGGAACACATTACAAAAATCATTCTCTTCTTTTCTTCTAGTTTCGATTATAGTCCGTGTTCTATTTCATGTCGTGGCAACTTAACTACTTCATCCGAAGTACATTAAGTATTTTTAATTAGCGAAATGCAAATTAAAATGTTACTCTTTTCAAAAAATTCATCAATTTCCCTAAACATCCCTCATGTTGGCAGTCCGGCGTCCCCCAAATCTATTCTGGCGGCCCTTAGATATATCTGGGACCGCCGGCAGCAGCTTGTAATACCATTCATTTTTTTAATTCCATAACCTAACACTTCCTCTCTTTTGCTACGAGTTGACGTCTACTCCACACCCAAACCTATATCCAATATCTCTCTATAGATCAATGGGTCATCCTCATATCCCAACGCTTATAAGCATCATTGCTTATGTTTTTAAGAGTCAAGTGAATTTCATAATATAATGCGTCTATCAAACACATTCCTTACAATTAATAGACTTACAATCCATCACTTCACAATAAATTCCCTCACATACAAACCTTAGTCCTCACATCTTGCATACGTCTTGTCTCAAATTCATAGACGATTCTTCTCACTCCTAAACGTTTCTTCTCTCTTCTAGTAGTCGTTTCACTTCTGATAGTCTTTCTACTTCTAAAAGTTTCTTCTTACTTCTAAACATTCCTTTTTTACTTCAAATGAGTCTCCTTATCTTCTCTCTTCTAATAGTCTTGTTACTATTACAATTCCTCCTATATCCCTTGACAACTCAATTATTTCATCTGAAATATTTAAGTAATTTGCAAAATGTAAATGTTACTCTTTCACAAAACTTTTCACTTTCTAGAAAGTGAAAAACATAAAGAAGATATTAAATCTTCAAGTGTTATTGAGTCACCACATTGTTGAGTCTCTCATTATTATTCCACCATGAAAGAACTACCACCTCATTTCACATCCCACTTTGTTCCTCAACACTGTCAACCAACAAAACACCAAACAAACCTTTAAATTCCTAATCATCCATCTTTGTCTCGATAGGATCATATGCACATCAATTGTGAGTACAAATGATTTATCATTCTTTTCTATCAACCTCGCGTCAACACGTTCCTTCTTTAGTATTGCTCATCATTTCCTACTTTTTGGCTCTATAGAATTATTTTCATTCATATCCAAGAGCACATCGTCTCCTTCCTTATCTTATTTTTCTTTTTATTCTTTAAAAGTATTATTTATATTTATATATATTAATATATATATATATATATATATATATGTATGATATGGAGAATTAAAAGTATAATGAGAAGGAATATGTGGTTTTCTGAGCCCACCAAATTTTAAATAGGAGAGGAGATTTTTAAGGGAGATGCATCTATTTTGTTGGTTTCATCTAATACTGTGTGGTTGTTGGTTTTCTTCTTATCATTTCATTTTAAGTTTTCTTCTTATTGATCCTTTTCTATATATTTAATAATAATATATATACTATATTTATATATATTTAATTAATATTATATTATATTGCCAAAATATTAAATGTCTTATAATCTACTTTTAAAAGGTCGTTTTCATAATTATTTTTTGTGTCAATCAATAAACGAATCTCATTCTCGTTTATTAAAAGTCGGTCTAATCTTTCTCCATAAACATACGTCTCGATTCTTTGTATTTCATCATTTAGATTGTTTTTAAAATAATGATTACTTGTGTCTAGTTTCTGCTTCTCTTTCAAAGTGTCATACTTTAGAATAATAAAACCTAGAAGTGCATGTCTAGTTCCCCGCTAATATTTTGCTATATGTATATGTGCACTTGTCTACTAACTTTGTTTTGTAGCACAACAATATCTTGATTCCTTGGTTCCCCATCTCCTATTGACAATCCCGACAGGTATATATTTATATTGTTCGGACATCGAATCTAGTAAGCGCTACTTACCCGGATAGGGATAATTACTCCCAATAGATCTATTTACAACATTCGCGCTTACTTAACCAGTACGGTCGGTTAAGCAATTGACGGTGCATGATAATTCGAGCATTAGTGGTCTATTCGCTACTTAGGCAACACGTAATCAGGAAAAAGGAAACGTAAAGTAACTGTGTCCATAGTTTAAAAACAAGCAATGTTTCTCACCCAAAATAGTAAAAGTAAATAGTAGTAAAACCAGGGGGCTATGAACTCAAAACAGCAAGATGAACAAATGAAATTCAACGCAAGTAAAAAATGATATTAGAAACTAGCCGCGACCTAGAATAATAACGCATCTCAGAATCACGAAAAACATGCCAAGAATTTCACAATATGTTCATCACCAAAAGACATCCATGTGTGTTTGCTTTGTTTTGATTATCAAATCATGCAAATAAAACAAATAGTTTTTCTAATTTTTCGGCATTAACCAAAAATTATCATTTTAGAATAGTTTCTATTTTAGGAAATATTTAATTTCGGGACGTTAAGTACCTTCCCCTATATATAATTAAGTTTCCATATTTTGAAAACGCAACTAACGAGCCTTAATTACTTAACTTCTAAGTCCATCCACAAAATATTACAAACTTACATTTTTAAGTAACTTTATCGCTTCCCAAATATGCTAACGACCTGTCTTTAAATAATTACTAATCAATAGTTAATGTGTTATTATATGATTCGCTAGTGTTAAAAAGTCCAAAAATGTCCAGAAATGTCCGAAAACTCATTTTACTATTCACATCAGCACACTATTCATCCGGTTTTGTCGAAAAATGTTTCAAGTTTCATTTGGCTATAACTTGGTCGTTTTAAATCCAATTTTAATGTGCGATATATGAAAAACTATCTATTCGAAACGAGCTCTCCAAAAACTACTTTTACGCCTAATGAAAACATTTTTAGGTCGACCAAAACCTCAAAACAAATTTGGGACAGCAAGCACTTTTTGCCAAAAACGCAACCAAAATCCACCCAAACTTCACAATAGTGCCTAATCTAGCCTAATCTCCATTCACAACTAATCCACAACAAAACCACACCTAAATCTAACCTAATCCCTTCATTTCTATTGTTGCAACACTCATTCAACTCTCATCTCACCAAGAACATAATATTTAACTAGTGAAATAATTGTTATTTATAAAATCTTGTCTTTAAAATATTTAAAAAATTAAAACACAACATATGGATGTATGGATCTTGAACATATAAGAAGAACATAAGAAAAACCACAAAGAAAGATTCAAGATACTTACAAGAATGAAGAACAAAAAGCAATAACACAAGATCTATACCCAAAATCACTAGATCTTGAAAAACCCCAAATAATAACCAAACCCTAATTTGTAGATCTTGAAGAAAACCCTTAAATCAAAGAACCAATACTTGCAAACACCTTAGGTAACCTTAGAAATGAACCTAGAATGCTTGGATTATGCAAGAAATCAAAGAAAATGGAAACCCTATGTGGGTGTTTGTTGGCCGTGGGCTTCAAGAAGAGAGGAGGGAGAGAAAGAAATTTTTGGAGGCTTGAAAATGATTATGAAACCCTAAGTTGTGATATGGGATGGTATTTATAGGACAAGATTAGGTTAAAGGGTATGCATCATAGTGCACATGTGACCAACACACACCAAAGGTGTGTGTGTGTGGGTTCGGCAATAGGCAAGCCACAAGGACCATATGGTTCAAAATTTTGAGTCTTGGTTCTCATTAGATGCATAAGTTGGTCTTTAGTTGGTCAAATGAAGTCAAAGGGTGCAAGTATCACATGATATTGTCAAACTTGAGAAAATGTGCATGAGAAGGACTCTCTCATGTGTCACTTTTACCCACATGCATGGGAAGTTCAAGAAAAGATGTCTTTGATTTAATTTCAAGGCTTATGATGCATTTGGTTTAGGTTTAAGCGTCCACAATATAACAAGAGAATAAGGTGAATAGAATTTTGACTTATGTACATGAAATGGATGATAACTAAAGTTTACACGAAAAGATTTTGGGTTTTTAGGGTTCCATTAGGTCAAAAACGCGAAAAACGCAATTTAAACGTTAAAGCATAAAAATAACTACCAGGAATGATCGTAAACTACGAAACACTTAGAAAAGATAAAATAACTCATATAATATCTAAACTAATCAAAATCCAACGTTAGCACGCGTCCGATGACATTTTTCAGATTTACGCGGGTTAACTTCCCGGTAAACTACCGGATTCAAACGTAACGTATAAAAGTCAAAAATAATTGTCGGAACGTTTGAAAATATTGACCTGAAATTTTTGGGTTGTGACATTCTTCCCCTGTTTAAAAAGCTTTGTCCTCAAATCTTAAGACGTGGGTTCAGGATTAACAAAAAGGTGAGGGTATTTTTTCTTCATTTGATCTTCACGCTCCTAAGTAAACTCAGACCCTCGTCTCGAATTCCAACATGACCAAGAAATTGTACCTTCGACAGCCAAAATTCACACTTCGAAAACTTGGCGTATAATTTTTCCTCCTTAAGCAACTCTAAAATTGACTTAAGGTGTTTTGCGTGCTCTTTTTCACTCTTGGAGTAGATCCAGATGTCATCAATAAAAACGATCACGAATTTATCTAAGTATGGTTTGCACACCCGATTCATCAGATCCATGAATACCGCCGGTGTGTTGGTCAGTCAAAATGGCATCACTTGAAACTCATAGTGGCCGTAGCGTGTCCTAAATGCTGTCTTTATAATGTCTTCCTCTCAAACTCTGAGTTGGTGATAACCAGATCTCAGGTCGATCTTAGAGTAGACTCTAGACCCTTGCAACTGATAAACAAGTCGTCGATTATCGGAAGTGGATATCGATTCTTCACGGTCAGTTTATTCAGTTCACGGTAATCGATACACATCCAAAAAGATCCATCTTTCTTTTTGACAAACAAGATCGAGGCTCCCTAGGGTGAGGAACTCGATCTTATAAATCCCTTTTCAGAAAGTTCTTGTAGCTGAGTAGACAGTTCTTGCAGTTTTGACGGTGCTAATCTATACGGAGCTCGCGCCACAAGTGCGGCACCAGGGACCAAATTGATTTGAATTTTGATTTGTCGCGTAGGCGGTAATCCATGTAAGTCTTCTAGAAAAACCTCCAGAAAGTCCCGTACAGTCGGCACGTCCTCAAGTCGCTTCTCCTCCGACTTGTCCTCGATTTCTTTCTTCGTCACTTATGCTAGAAAAATTAGGCAACCCCTCTTAATATATTTCTGAGTCTTAGTAAACGATATAATGCTCAACTTCGACTTTTCTCCTTTGCCGTCTCTATCACCTTAAACTATTAAAACTTCGTCTCTGATATTCGTCAAAAAACCCTCGATAATATATATATATATATATATA
>BQNB010047688.1:0-42968 GCA_026074375.1 Tanacetum coccineum | reverse complement strand
GATAGATGGAGACTTGATGAGTTGGCATATGGTATCCCTTCGGATGGTCCATATCAAACCAACCTTCCTTCCATTGAGGACATCAGTTCGTCTATTCGAATTGATCGAGATGGTCAAGTCCGTCGCATCCGTCATAAGGAAGAAATTGATGTTCTTGAATATCAAGTTCTAACTTGTGAAATTGAGCCAACCCTGAAGCCTTTAGAAGAAATTATTCGGGAAAATGTCTTTTGTCTAGGGGGTAATCGAGATCATGTTCCTGCATGTCTTTGTTATATTCTTTATTGTGTTGTACACTCCGTAAGATTCAACCTTGCCTATTTCATGGCAAAACAAATAGAGTGGGTTACTAAATAAAAGAGGTTAATTCTACCGTATGGTATGTTATTAACTCGTTTGTTTAAATTCATCGTTAGGGAAAATCCCAAATTGGAAAATGAGTCCTATGTCTTGTACGATCGTGTTATGACTCCTCTTGCCGCTCAACTAGACCGAAATCCCAGAAGAGATCGTGGAACGAGAAGAGGTCGTCATTCCACTTCTTCTTCATCCGCCTTCAATCAACCATCCTAATCTCATCTCAACGATGATGATGACGAAGGAACCTCGCGTGCAAGCACTCCTTCTCCTATTCGTTATGTCAATTCCTTAACCAATCAAGTTCCTCAAGTTTTTCAAAACCCACCCAATGTCGACCAAAACATGGAACCTTTTTACACCCGCCAAACCAAAATCCTCAACCGTCAAGTGCAATTAAGAGATGAGCAACATGATGGAGTAAATTCAATCGGAAAAAGCCTTAGAAGGTTGTGGAGAAACATGAGGAAGTGAGCAATAAGTGAAATTGCTTTATGACATTATTATCTATATTATTTACTAATCCATTATGATTATGTGTTTAATCTTATGCTACTTATTAGTAACTTAGTATCTAGTATGGGTAACTTAGATTGCCATGGATGATCTTTCAATTTTTTCATCCCAAACTAATGCTTGCATGCACCTTGATAGACTCTTTGCTATATGTATGATATTATGCATGCTTATCCTTTGATAAATGTTGCTTACAAATGCTTTCCCCATATAAATCATGATAGTTGATATTGTGAAATTAGATAATGAGTCTTCGATGATTCATGATGAAATAGAATTAACTAAAAAAGGGGAATTTGGAAATTCTTTAAATACAACATTTCAGGAAATTATAGAAATTTTTTTATCTCCAGAAAATGGCCCCCTTAAATACTAGGCGGCCCCTTAATATATATGGGACCACTGGGTAATTAAGGGACTGCCATCAGAGGTCACGGATTCTTCTAGTGTGACCTTCTGAATTTCTGTGCAGTTGACCACTATCCCATCTAGGCACAGCTATAATTTCTGCATTTTGACAAACACCTTTTTGGAATCTCAAACCTCAAACCTCATGCCTTACATCTTCAATCCATCTATTCCACCTTAAATCTTGAACTCTTCTCTACCATCATCTTCCTCAACCAAACTCTACCATGAATTCTACCAATGCTTCTTCCTTAAACCCTTCTAAGAAAATCAAATTAACCATAATCCCTCCTAAACAACTATTTGTCAACATCTCTAGTGATGAAGAAGTCACCACTACAACTTCTCCTACCACCACTTCTTCATCTCAAACTCCTCCAAATGCACCATCTAAAACTCCATCCACAAATCAAACCTCCTCAAGCCAAGATAATGCATCTTCTTCTTTTTAATCAAAACTTCAAATTTCACCTCCATCCTAAAATGAACCAACCTCTCCTCATCCTTTAAACCCTTTGCTTGAGAACATCTTGGATATAACACCCCGTGTTTTAGGTCATTGTACGACGATCGCATGCCCGATGTCGTAAATATTATTTTACGAGTTTCCGTGAGCGAGTGTCGACATTTAAAATTTTATTTGTCGATAATAAATATTTTCGTATTTTATTATGAAAAATTTGGAGAAGATTCGATAATTTTTATTATTGACGTTCCGCGAGTCGACATTTGACCGCGCGTTCGTTAATCGTTTCGAGCTTCGTAAAATTTACGACGTGTCTCGCTATTATTCTTATGATCATAAAATATCATTTTATGAACCATGTCATATTTATTTCTCGACCTTGGCCAAAGCTCGCGTTTAAGGCTCGCGTTAAATTAACTAGATATTTTACAAAATATCTAAAAGATATTTATTAGATATTTGTAATATATATACAAGTTTAGATGTCAAAAAAATTCATTTTTCTTTCTTCTTTGGCTTGTGGTTCTGCCGAATATTATAACACACCCACACATTCCATTTTCCATTTTTATCTTGCTAATTCACTTAAGTGTTACACAAACAAAGATATAAATCAAGAAGGAACCAAGTTCGAGTTGGTCTTGGTTCGGGTTGGTTGGAGTGAGCCGCGGCTAGGACCAAAAGGACGAGACGAACCTTTTTATTTTCCGACATGGCTCCATATAGCATTGTGAGCCTTCCTTGATGCTTATTTCGATTATTTATATTATTTGGTTTGTTTTCGTAAATATTTATATATGTGACGAAATCCATTGGAAACTTGCGGCGTATAGAATATTATGTTATTGATAGTAAAGTAGGAGTAGTAGGACATTATGAGGTATATTGAATATAGTTTTGATGAGATTTTGGGTCAAAAACGGATTTTGGCGTGAATTGTAACATGTGGACTGTGAGCAGAAAGTTTGGCACGCCAAACGAGGATCGAGATTTCGTAAAATCTGATTTTAGGCTTTGAAATATGGTAGAGCTTGTCTAGACGATCGTTTCCATATAAGGATCGTCTTGTAACTCCTAATAACGAAAAAGTTATGGCAAAAACGAGATATATATCCTTAATATAAAAACTCGGCACTAGTAATAGGGCGCTTGCTGTCCAGATTTTAAGAGCTCGATTCGGGCACTTTCGAGTCCGTTTCGGCCTTCGGCCGAAACATGAAAGTCGTTCGGAAGGTCGTTTTACTTCCCCGCGAGGTTCTTTAAGTCTAAAAGCGAGTGATAACGGGTCGTAAGGCGGGGGCAAAAATCTGGATTTTTGGTAATTAACCCACTGCATCAGACTTGATGCGAGTGCGTTTTCACCCATTTCGGTCGAGTTTCGGGTCTCGGACAAAACTGGAAAGTTGTTCAAAATAACGTTTTACCTTTCCGCGAGGTTTTCTAGAATTAAAAACGCCTTATAACGGGTCAAAAACGCAAACGCAGGTATGCGTTTTGGTAATATATTTCGGCTGAAACTGGTAGGGGCAGTTTGGTCATTTTCTGTTGGGTTTCGGGTTTCGACTAAAACTAAAAAGTTGTTCGGAATATCGTTTCGCATAAGTTCTCTTTAGAACCCGAGTCGAGAAAATGTGATCTAGTGGGGCGTTTTGGTCGGATCAGACTTAGAAAATAAATATATATTTTATAAAAGTCAAACGTAAAGGTCAATGAAGACTTTAATAAACGTTCACGGGTTGTGAAGATGTTTTTGATTAATAAAAACATATCGGTTACTAAACTATCGTAAGTAACTATTTTTGAAACAGTTGGTCGATTCTAAAAAGGGAAAGTATAAAATAGTATGGGATCGAATGGCAAATAGTATATAAAATATACTCAATGTTAAGGTTAGGACGCGCAAGTGGATTTCTCATCACATATATGTATGTATGCATAAATAAATATATATTTATGTTATTAGTTATCGAAGTGCTATATTAATAGAGAATTTCATAATGAGGTTTCTTCGGATGGCGTATTGACGAGTTATAAAAACTTTAAAAAGCAAATGTGAAGATAAGCTATAAACCAACAACTTTTGTGAAAGAAACTTTTCTGAAAGCTGAAAAATAAGCTGGAAATGCTTAATTAAACTGACAGAAGTAACTAACTTATTATTTTTAGCTTTTTCAAATATTTAAGAACTCTAAAGCTAACAAAAAGCTATTATAATGATCAAAAAGCTACTCCTACACTAAAAAGCTGAAAATGAAAGAATTAAGCTCAAAAGACAAGCCATAAACTTAGAAACTCAAATAAGCATTTTATGAATATTGTTAAACCAAACAGACCTTAAGCTACTTTGAGGCTTACTTTTGAAAGAGATGGAATGCTCTTTTTGAGCTTAAAAACAGATGACCAAAAGAACTTTTTAAGAAGAAGTAACTTGAAACAGATAAACAACTACACTAGATCTACTTATAAACCAAAATTTAAATCCTAGAAACAAGTTTTACTATCTAAAAATTACACTTGAAAATAGCTACTTTTAACTTTTTTTAAAACTGCTGGTGCAATTGACATGAGACAAACTTTAAGACCTGACAAAGTGCAGACTTAAGAACTAATTTAAACACTCTTAAAACTTACATCTAAGAGCATATAAGGCTATTATAGAAGCTAGAATCAAATAGAACTTATAAATGAAAACTACCCTAACAGACTTGAACTATTATGAAACCAACTTCTTAAAAACTAAATACCCCTAACCTAGCTAATAAAACTAGCAAAGACAGATTAAAATGACGAATTAAAATCAATATCCAAAGACTAAATGGCTCAAACAGTTCTACCTTATGGTTAAAACTGTTGACCCAAACACCCCTTTAGCAACCTTAAAATCTAATTAAGCTTGTGAAAAAGAGATCTAGAAATTAAAACTTCAATACCAGATAATAAATAGCTAAAAACAGATCTTATGAGCTTATACTAACAATCAAATAAGCTAGAATCTAACAGCTACTCATTATGCTAAATATTTTTGGATTTTTTAAAGATTTTTAAGACATAATATGAAAAACTAAGATCTAAGCAACTAAAGCTAAAAGCAGATGACAAAACATGATCAATAAGCACTATGAGACAGAATTAAGCACAAATAAGCTAGATTATAAGCAGAATAAACAAATTATAAGCTAGAAAATTAAGACAGAAAAGGAAAAAGGAACTTACAAGTGCCTTAGCTAAACAAAGGCTTATCAATGCTCAAGGAGCTTATCTACAGCTCTAGCTTATCACAAGGATAAGCTAGTAAAGGTCCCATAAGCTCTTCCAGGTTAAGCTTATCATCCAAAAGCTAAGATCCATATTTAACCAAGGTATTTAACTGATTATTAAGGTTTAAGTAGATTAGATCCTTGTTATGAGCTCAATCCAAGCTTATAGACTCAGAGAGCTTATGAAGAGCTTGTGAGAAGCTTATGTAACAGTAACATGAGAATTTGAGAGTTTAAAAACTTGTAAGGTAAAACAGATTATGTAAAAACAAAGGATGATTTCATTAATAGTAAAACTGATTACAATAAGCTGAAAGTGAGAGTACAATAAGTTGGAAAAGTTACATTACTTAAGCTAAAATTTTGAAAGCTAAAATTACAATTTTACTAAAAATTTAAAAGCTAAAAAAACTAGATACGTGTGTGTGAATGTGAGGGGCTTTTTATAGCCTGTAAATGAAGCTTCTAGGTCTCTAAGTTGTTGCACGCTCCTTTTGATCATGGCCACTCAATCTTCCCTCATCATTGGATCCTCAATTTTTACCGTTGGATTAATTGAGTGAGCACACGGATTGCCAACGTGGCATTCCGTGTGTCAGTCCATTTGTGCTTCTTTTGTGAGTAATTTAGTCCAAAAACCTTGTCCTTGGTGTACTTTCTTGCCATATCCGCGTGTCAGACCTTTTGGGTCTCGACCAATCAAATGCTTTGGTGACGTTTCCTTTTGCCAGCGTGTTGCTTGGTACTCGAATCTTCTAGCCACATCATCAATTTTGATTTACCCTTTGATTTGGATGCAGAGTAAATCGAAGACGATGGTGAATAGTAACAACCACTTTTCCCACGCCATTTCTTTCTATAAGGGTGCGTTTGATTTCTTTTGACCCAGGCTTTGGGTGTTGACTTGGGCTGGGTTTTGGGTTATTTATAAAAGAAATGGGCCACGGGTGTGTTTTTGGCTCGAGTTTGTTTTTGGGTTATTATAAAGAAGATAACGAGTGTTAACTCTTTATATATTAAAGAGTTAACACCGTTAGGGCTAAGGGACCATTTTTGCAATTTGGTTTATTTGAGGGGCTGATTTGGGGTTTTTGGGTTTTGTCTTTCCATGTTTGACCAGGTTTGACTTATTGACCAAAGTTGACCAAGAGTTGACTTTTGACCATTAATAACAAACTTCCGGCTCTTGTAAACTCTTTATCAGTTCCTGTGTTCGTGTTTATCCGGTTTTGACCATTTTTCCGTGATTTTTGCTATATCCATACCTACACAATCACAAAGACAAAACAAGCAATATACAAGCATTTTGAGCATAATTTTGTCTTTTATGGGTCCTTTTTGATATAAAACGGATATGTGTTTTCACACATATTAAGACGTTAAACGGATGAGTCGATGTGATATTGATAAAAAAGACATTTAACAGACGAAGTCGATGTGATATTGATATAAAAGACGTTAAATATAACAACCCGAAATTTTCAACAATGTAAATATCCATCTATTAAATTAGATGCACTGTAATATCCATCTATTAAATTAGATGCACTTTATATACCACCTTTTTACAGCGAAAGTTTTCGCTTTATTCCATTATTTAACGTAGTTTACATAACTAAAGTAAACGAGCTCACGCAACCTCTACCAATGCCATCTATATCTATGTTTATATCATGTAAACATCCTAATATGTCAAGTCTATGTTTAAATATCATTTTTACCATATACGTTATCCATTTAACGTACCATTTACAACGTTATTCCAAAATAAGCATTAAACGTTAAAAGTTTATATCAAAACCCTAATTATATGTAATGTATACATATAAAATGAATGTGCAAACCTCTAAAGCATGTGTACAAGTGTACAATGCACAACATTTGAATATCTTTTCCCTCCTAAATTAAGTTGCAACTTTCTAAAGCACAATGTACAAGCTAATCATGCCTAAAAACCTAATTAGGTCATTTAAGCTCCAAAATCATGTTTAAACTTTACCACCACTTTAGCACAAGGTACAAGCACTTAATGCATGACTTCTAAATCTTAAACCTAAACCCTAATTCGTCCTAAAACCCTAAACGAAACCTTAAAACCCTAATTTCACTTTAAACCTAAAACTAAACCCTAAACCTTAAAACTAAGCCCTAAACCTTAATCCTAAACCCTAAACCTTAATCCTAACACTAATCCTAAACCTTAAACTATCTTAAAACCTAACCCTAACTCAAATTCAAAACCCTAAATCCTAACCCAAAATAAAATGAACACGACACCCCTTTTTATCTATTTTTGACCCATTTTAAGTCAAGCTAGCACCCTAACTCCTCAAGCACCTCCATGACATTACCACCATGTCACCAAGCAGCCTACCAAGCACCTCCATCACCACCTTGGCCACCAAGTCTTTCTTTGTCATACCTTGCATTCCTAGTTTCCTAGCCCACCTTACTCATCACTAGCCCTCCCTTAGTCACTAATCTATAGCCCTTGGCCACCACACCAAGAAAACTTGGGCACCAAGAGAGCCTTTGTTGTATATTTTAGATAATTTTTAACAAAGGTTTAACTGATCAAATGATATGGTTCCCACAGGACAAAATGATGTGATAGTAAACGGGGAAACAAAAAAAAAGGAAATAAATCATGAAATTTCAAAGTTGTTGAAATGATCGAGTGAAATATTTGGCCAAAAAACATTTCATAAATACAATATAATTACTAAAACCCATTCGAATGACCTCCCCGTTTGACCCATTTAATATTTATTTACAATTTTGCTTAACTGTTGACCCACTACAAAGCTAATTAAGGTAAGTTGGACAATATGTTTCACAACAACTTTAGAGTAATGAATGAGGACCTGATCGCATGAAGAATAATGCTCTCCATGCGTTCGATCCCCTATGGGCGTGTTTAGACTGTGATTCTATGAGATCAACTGTGAATTTTTTTTTTTGCTAATGTCAATAAACCATGGTTCTTTTTTGGTTTTAATGAATTATTGCAATAGTATCAAATATTCGATAATAATGCGATGTATTTTGGTAAATGTGCATCTTTTTGCTGCCAATATGTGATAGTAACATGATTTTAAACATATTCTGATATGGTTTTTTTAAGGCTCTCGAAAAGTTAATTTTTTTGTTACATTTTTTGTTACAGAAAGTTATTGTATGCAAACAGCATATCCGAAGAAGAGTACCATTCTTAAAATACAACATTGTTGCAAAGACTATCAGCTCAAAGAGCTAATAAAGACCTTAAAGAAGTCATCTGGTCCAAAACAATAAGACCCAAACAAAGTATGGTCCGTAATCAATTTGCATGACTCATGTTCAAAAAACATGTCAAAATATCCAAAGTCGGCCATTAAACAAATCAAAGGAGTTGGCAGCTTTTAGTGTATCGTCATCATCACACAATAATGGGTAAGACAAGACTATTTATGATATGGGTATTCAGAATATTGTTATATCTAACAAAAATCCCTTTTAGAATTGTGGTAACGGGGACTCATCGAAGAAGGCGAAAAGGAGCCCTTAGAGTGATGATTCCGATAATTCGCTATTGTTTAATGAGTCGGTTAATGGAGCTTTGTAGGTTAGGGAAGGTGGGAAAATGATTAAAATCCAAATAGAATAATCTAATATGGATGGTACTGCATCGTCTCAATTCTTTGGTTTTAAGTTAAGTTAATAAAAAAAATATGGTTTGATTTGATCTATATTATTAGTTTGTTTGGGCTAATGCATTTGTTTGGTGGTGGTGGTACCCTTTCTTCTGAGTAAGCCATGGTCTTGGAGTTGAGTGAGCAAAGATTCATAAGGATGGTTAGAACCCCGAATGATAAAGTAGCGGATGCCATACTTTCATACCAATGGCCATAACAACACTTTAGACATTTTTACCTGACGAGTCTCTGTAAAGAACAAAAAATTCATGGGGCTTGTGGTTCACTCGTGTGCACAAAACAAGCCCAACCAAATCTTGAGCCAGGCTCGAACAGAGTGTTCATTGATCGAACTGTTGGCGGGAACTTCGATTATTTGAAAATGTAGTCAAGGGTGCTGATGGATTGGGTTTCCATGTATGAAAAACATTAATGTTGACAGAGGATTTAACGTTGCATTGAGGGATACGTTTAATGAAAATGGCATTGTGGATCGCTTTAAGATTGTCCGGGTTGCGACAGGTTTATCTGAACGAGAAAAGGAAAAAAGTATCTTGAAATCGGGATTCATGAAGCTTAGGAAGGTGCTGCGATGTGCTGTAGCAAAGATGGGGATTCTACAATAAAAAGCAAGTCAGTTAGCATACACTTTAATAAACAAACTTTATATTTGTGTAGATTTGTGCTTAGCAAAGGCTTCACTATAGAAGCAACAACCTTTTGTATAGATTTGTGCTCTTATGCAATATGAATTAGTTTTTGAAATATAACTTTTTAAAGGCGAAAGTAGACACTTTTATTAAGCTAGACCTATAGTTAATGTGCCGTTAAAAGTGCCATCTTCTCTGAGGGAACCTATCCAACATGAAAAGTTTTGGCATTTGTACTAAGATGTGTTTTAGAACAAAATCTGCTGATAGTGTAAAAATCGATAATGGGGAGTAGAGAATATAAATTTGAAGTTGGTGTTTAAAAATGTTGAAATATAAAAGGTATTTATAAGTAAATAAATGATACTGAGGAAAAGTTTTTTTTTAAATGATATAGTGGCTAACAATTTCACAATGCCTTAAAAGTGGCATGGTCACCATCGTGAGCTAAATTGCTCAATCCTCACTCGTGAGGTTCATATCATTTAGTGGGGGTGCCTCGTGAGCTTATGCTCACCGGTGACAAAAATGCCACTTTCACGCACTGATGAAATTAGTCTAAGAGTTATCTTCGATATTTGTTTATAATACTTTTAAGATGCATTTTCTGTGAATTTTTGTGACTAGAGAGAATGTACTCTACCATGAAGAAATGTAAAACTACATGTCCAAATGAAAAAGAGGGAAGAGCCAGAGAAGTTTGATTTTGACAACTGTGTATTTGGGAGTGCCACCAAAAAACTAAGGAGGAGACGTTAAGTGGCGAAAAATTTCTCCATTTTTTTTAGAAAAACATTCACTGTGTAAAGAAAATTATGACAAATCAGTTTAGTCGCAATCTTTTTCAACAAATCTAAATCGGTATTGAATAAGAAACAAAACAAAGATTTTAAGAAATTTTTTAACAAGATTTGTAGAACACAAGTTGTGGAGAGATGATTAAGGCCGGCGATGGTTTTGGTAAATCAAGAGTGCATGTCTCGAGTTTCACAAAGGAATGATTAGATAAAAGTATGTGTGTTTTAGTGTATATAAATTCATATTTTATCTATATGTGATATTAAAATATTCTTTTACACAACTTTGTGTATATTTATTTTGTATACAAGTTTTATCAAAACAAATTCAATATCAAATACAAAAAACCTTATATAAATAATATTTTGTTTTAGTATAAAAGTTACGGGTGAGCAGAAAAACCTAAACCAAACAGAAAAAATAAACGGAACCAAAATAACCTACCGAAACTAAAAACGGTGGTTCGGTTATTTGTTTTTCAAAAATCAAAAAGTTCGGTTTGATTAGTATTCATACATCTAAATGTAATTTATTTACATAGTATCACAAATCGATTTATTATATAAACTTTTTCAACGGTTTCTTGATACCCCGTGAATTAAATGTCATTTTTTATGTTGTTGTTACATTATTTTACTGTTTTCCAAAGTGATATATTCTCAAATTTATATACTATATATAATTAGAGTTAAGTACATTTTTGGTCCTTGTGGTTTGGTGCGAGTTCATTTTTGGTCCAAAATTCAAAAAAGGTTCACTTTTGGTCCAAAAAACTTAGTTTCGTCACTTTTAGTCCAAATCCCGTGAATTTGCACTATATAATTTTTGGACTAAAAGTGAAACGAAAACTATGTTTTTGAACAATGTGGAACGAAACTATGTGTTTTGGACCAAAACCAAACATTTTTTTATTTTTGGACCAAAAGTGAGAAAATGCACAAAACCACAAGGACCAAAAATGTACTTAACTCTAAAATTAAATATCTTTTATAGCGTTTTAATAATTTATATATATCGTAAGTTAGCATTAATATTTTCTGTTCACGGGGCTGGCATGTAATTTGTTTACGTAATACCACAAATCGATCTCTTATAAAAACATTGTCACGATTTTTTAAGGCCCCGTGAATTTCACGGGTCAATAAACTAGTATATATACAAAGATGAGTTTGCATTCTTTCGCACAACTCTACAATTATCTATATATGGGTTATTTATCCTATAATAGGAGAATATGTCTTTAGGCAGGTAGTTCGAATAAGCTCGTAGGTCCTAAGCGCTCCTAACATTAAGCTATCGGAATATGATCTACCATCATTCATTTATGCCATAAGTGCATACTCGTATTTTACAATTACCAACCTTATAATTACTATATTTATATAAGTTTAAAGTTTTGCTCGTTGTAAGCAGTTATGTTCTTCATATCGACGGTTACCTACACGTTTGTTTAATTAAATTTCTGAGCCATAGAGATTCCAGTGAGTTTGATGAGGAGATTAGAGGGGGACCATTAAAGGTCAACTCTATTCTGCTGATGCCTTACCTACAGCCCTATCACCAGGCTACATTGCTGACTCCGATCCGGAAGAGGATAAGGAGGACCCTGAGGAGGATCCTGCTGACCATCCTACCGACGGATGAGACAATTATGATAATGAGTCATCTGATGATGTGACAACGATGATGATGATTGTTGAGATACGGATGAGGGAAGTACGGAGGAGGTTGGAGGAGCAACCTATCTTCGGCCGACCCTTCTGCGGTACCTACAAATGATACTGTCACCTCAAAATGAGAATACAGAGGCGTTTGAGACTGATGAGTCTGCTTTACATCACCCACCTCTCCATAACCATATCATCTGTCTTTTGAGACCAATTTCCCGTGCAGGGTACGGATGTCTATTTAACACATACTCCACAAATCACCATTGATGAGACATGCAATTCTGAGTTTTGCTACTTGCACTATCATTCATCGGTCACCACCACAGGAGAATGATAAGTCCACTCAAAGATTACACATAAGATCTAAGCACCCTGGCCATAGACAAATAGATTTGTCAGTGTAGCTTGTTTTGTATTATATCCCACTAAACTTGAGTAATACTCGGTTGGTAGTGTTAATAAAAAGCTTGTACTCTTTTACTCATGTAAACGATGTATTAAGTATTAAACTAACGCTTTTATTTATGATATGCTACTGTAGATGGGGATTTATTTATGCCATGGTTGCTGTTATCTTATATCTATGCATAACGTGAACTCACCTTACCTACTTTTTTGGGATCACGGAGTGTCATGATTTTCCCTTGAATGAAACTTCATATACATTTTGTTCCCTGTGATTTTCAGGAAACAATGACAACTGTTAATCAAGGGATGAGTGTTGAGGAAATTGAGCGGGTTGTAGCCCAGCGAGTGGCTAATGCTATCGAGGCTATTGCCATTTATGAGACGAAAACCAACATGGCCGTAAGTCAATTAAGTCAGACCGAACATACAAGAATGCAAGTTAGCAGAGACATGCTAACAAAAGAAAAAAGTGGAAGGTTACACAAGGGCAATGTTTACGTTAAAGGGCTTAGTATTATAAGAAGGTTGGCCACATGACCCAGGAGTGTAGGAATCCTACTGCTGCTAGGAATCAATGAACTCACACCTGTTATGAGTATGGAAGTCTGGGACACTTCAAGAGTAAGTGTCTATATGAGTTTCATTAACGTGGTGGACAAAGATCAACACTCTTTCCAAACGCCAGGCTGAGAACAAGAGATGATGATTAACTCTTCCAAGAACAATAGAACCAACAACGCGAAAAGAGGGCAAACATACTGGCAAAGCTTTCGTGTAGGGCACGGGGAGAAGAAATATTACGACGGGTCCAAGCCGTTGTGTCCTAAATGCAACTATCATCATGATGGTCCATGTGCTCCCAAATGCCACAGGTGCAACATAGTGGTCCCATTGGTCGTACTGTAGGAGACCTACAAATGACAATACTGCTAACAACCACAGAGGCACAGGACAAGTCAGAAGGTTAATTGCTATGAATGTGGGAATCAAGGGTACTACAGGAGGGATTACCCAGAGAGAAAGAACCAAGTCATAAAAACCAAAATTGGTGGTACTGGAGCACATGGCGTGGTGCATACCTTTAAGAGATGGGGGAAAAGATCAAGACACCTAACACCATTAAAGATGAGATCAAGCTTTAAAAGAGAAAGTTATGTCTGTTTGGCCTAATAAATACTAAGTTGAAACATATCTTAGACTTTATCTTCCTTAGGTTTTCTTCGTTGTATTTCTCTTAAAATTCCGTTGTACGAACGATTTCAAATTATCTATCAATTTCGTTATTTAGGAGAATTTCGTCAATTAACTTAGGTTCTTATTTACTCTTATAAAACTAATCTTACGAAATATCATGAAATTATAACGCTATTTTGACGGAAAATGAGCAATGATCGTTAGTCCTCAAGTATACATGGGCCTGATCCAACTATGTATTATACAGGAAGGATAACATGCCGTGCTTGAGAGTAGTCACTCTTAAAAACCTCTTTTTAAGGAAACAATTTTACAGACTTTATATCATGTTTTGTGTGCATATTCATTAGAACACGTTTTATTTTTGGAAATCGATTTAGTACCAATATCATTAAGCCGAACACCTTCACTCCGTCTCTTACTATAAATTTGGCTTATCTTATACCAAATTTAAGCGAGAAGCCAAGACACATTACTGTCGCCCTATGACATTTCTGCTACATCGAATTTGCTCGCATTAGTGAATTTTACATAAGATCACCCATTCAACATAAACTTAATGCTGTGAACTCTGGTATTTTCGATGCTATAATCGGTATGGATTGGTTGGCGAAATACCAATGCTATCATTGACTTTGTGCGCCGAGGAAGATTGTTCGCCATTCCCCTGGAGAAATGAAAACCTTAATCATACATGTGATGGAAGTAACCAGGGAAATCTTGATACGATTAAACATCATTTCGTGCACTAAAACGCAAAAGTACATGGAAAAAGGATTTTCTATCTTTTTGGCACATGTCACTGCAAAGGAGGTTGAAGATAAGTCAGAGAAGAAGCGACTTGAGGACGTGCCAATAGTTCGAGACTTTCCTGAAGTATTTCCTGAGGACTTGCCGGGTCTTCCTCCGACTCGACAAGTGGAGTTTCAAATTGATTTGGGTGCTACATTAAGTGCTGCACCTTATAGCATGGGCACATTTTCGATTGGCGCCTTTCCGAAAATGAAAGAGTTATCGTGCAACTTGAAAGAGCTGTTCGGACAAAGCTTATAAGACCCAGTTCGTCACCGGGGAGCTCCGGTTCTTGTTTGTCAAAAAGAAGATGGTTCATTTCGGATGTGCATTGACTATCAAGAATTTAACAAAATGACTTGAAGAACCGTTATTCCATCCCAGAATCGATGATTTATTTGAATCAGCTTCAAGGGTCGAGGGTCAGTTGGGGGCGTGGGGTGGGGTGTTACTTCGAAGTCGACCTAAGGTCAGGTTATCACCAACTGAGGGTTCGAGAAGAAGACATTCCAAAGACTGCCTTCAGAACTCGTTACGGCCATTATGAATTTCAAGTTATGCCGTTTGGTTTGACAAACGCACCTGTCGTATTGAGGGTTCGGGAAGAAGACATTCCGAAGACTGCCTTCAGAACTCGATATGGACATTACGAATTCCAAGTGATGCCGTTTGGTTTAACCAACGCACCTGCCGTGTTTATGGACCTCATGAACCGAGTCTGCAAACCATATCTGGACAAATTCGTAATTGTCTTTATTGATGATATTTTGATCTATTCCAAGAACAAGCAAGAGCACGAAAAGCATCTGAAGATAATATTGGAGTTGTTGAAGAAGGAAGAGTTGTATGCCAAGTTTTCCAAATGTAAATTTTGGATTTCCAAGGTACAGTTCCTCGGTCATGTGATCGATAGTGAAGGAATTCATGTGGATCCAGCCAAGATTGGACATCTCCTAAGTCACCAACGGAGATTCGTCAATTCTTAGGTCTTGCTGGATATTACCGAAGATTCATTGAAGGGTTTTCAAAGATCGCCAAACCAATAACCAAGCTGACTCAAAAGAAGGTCAAGTTTGAGTGGGGCGATAAGCAAGAAGCAGCTTTTCAACTGTTGAAGCAAAAGTTGTGCAGTGCACCAATCCTTGCATTACCTGAAGGAAGTAAAGACTTCATCGCATACTGCGACGCTTTAAAGAAAGGTTTGGGCGCTGTGTTGATGCAAAGAGAGAAGGTGATTTCTTATGCATCACGCCAGTTAAAAATTCATGAGAAAAACTACATGACTCATGATTTAGAACTCGGTGCAGTGGTGTTCGCTCTCAAGATCTGGAGACATTATTTATATGGAACTAAGTGTACGGTGTGAACATGAGGCAACGCTGATGGTTAGAGTTGCTAAGTGATTACGATTGCGATATTCGTTATCACCCGGGGAAAGCAAATGTCGTTGCTGATGCTTTGAGCAGGAAAGAACGAGAACCACCGTTAAGAGTTCGAGCCTTAGTCATGACTATTAGCTTGGATCTTCCCAAACAGATCTTAAATGCTCAGACTGAAGCGCGAAAACCAGAGAACATTAAGAGTGAAGACGTTGGGGGAATGTTGATTGAAAATGCTAAATTTCCCGAAGCGATTAGAGAACAAAAGTTGGAACCGCGTGTGAATGGAACCCTGTGCCTCAATGGCAGGAGCTGGTTACCTTGTTATGGCGATTTGCGGACGGTGATCATGCACGAGTCCCACAATCAAAATACTCTATACATCCGGGTTCTGAAAAAATGTACCAAGATATGAAGAAGCTATATTGGTGGCCCAACATGAAAGCCGACATAGCCACTTATGTTAGCAAGTGTTTGACCTGTGCTAAGGTCAAGGCCGAACATCAAAGGCCATCAGGATTGTTGGTACAACCTAAGATCCCTGAATGGAAGTGGGACAACATCACCATGGATTTTGTCACAAAGCTTCCTAAGACATCCCAAGGCTACGACACCATTTGGGTGATTGTTGACCGACTCACTAAGTCTGCGATCTTCACGCCGATGAGAGAGACAGATCCTTTGGACAAACTTGCAAGAATGTACCTGAAGGAGGTGGTCACGAGACATGGAATACCTGTCTCAATCATTTGTGATCGCGACCCGAGATTCGCATCAAATTTCTGGAGGTCACTTCAGAACGCTTTAGGTACTAATTTGGATATGAGTACGGCGTACCATCCACAAACAGACGGGCAAAGCGAGAGGACCATTCAAACTCTCGAGGATATGCTGCGTGCTTGTGCAATCGACTTTGGAAAGGGTTGGGTTAACCATTTGCCATTAGTCGAGTTCTCGTATAACAATAGCTATCACGCTAGCATCAAGGCCGCACCATTTTTGACAGCATTTATGGTCGAAAGTGTGTACACTTGTTTTTGGACTGAAGTTTGGAAAAAGCTCAAATACCGGTCCAGAATAATTAAAGAGACCACTGAGAAGATCATCAGATCAGCAAAGGGATGCAAGTTGCTCGTGATCGACAGAAGGAGTTACGCGATCTAAAGCGTAAACCAATGGGAATTCCACGTCGGGGATAATGTTTATTACCTCAAAGTTTCGCCTTGGAAAGGGGTCGTACATTTTGGCAAACGGGGGAAGTTAAACCCTAGGTATGTTGGACCTTTTAAGGTGATAGAAAGGGTTGGAGAAGTTGCTTACAAGCTTGAACTTCCAGAAGAGTTGAGCAGAGTTCATAATACATTCCATGTGTCCAACCTGAAAAAGTGTCATGCCGACGAACCATTAGCCGTTCCGTTGGATGGACTTCATCTTGATGACAAGCTTCATTTTGGTTGAGGAACCATTAGAATTAGTAGGCCGTGAAGTCAAAACGGTTGAGCGAGTCGGTATCACATTAGTCATGGTTCGATGGAACTCCAGAGTGGTCCTGAGTTCTTGGGGGAACGTGAAAGACCATTCAAGAAAGAAATATCCACACCTCTTCACCAAGACCACATCGTCGTCAAGTGCTGCATCGTGAGCCTTGAGGACAAGGCTCGTTTAACGGGGAAAGTCTATAACACCCTGTGTTTTCAAGTCATTGACGACGTCGATAAATCCGCAATGTACCTTAGTATTGTACGCATTTGTCTTTAAATCTTTAAATGGTAAGCTAAATCGCGTAAGCTTAAAAATTAGCGTTAAATGTAAAGGGCATCCAAAAATTAAATGTTTACTTCAAGCATGGGGTAAGTAATTATTTTGAGAATTAATTATTAACTTGTTCATTTTATTTTATAGACTACGTAAAGTGTATACGTTTCGCGATAAATTGCGTTTAGGCACTCCGGAACCCACCAAAACTTTTATTCGCTTCAACATCATCCACATTTATACCAATACATAAAAATTAGTCAACAACATCACAATATTAACGTCTTATATTTGCCAATTATTATGCCATGGATCTCAAGATATATAGGAAATCTCTTCCATTTGGTACAAATGTGCAACATACCTCATTAAAACCACACCATACCTTGTCTATTTGACCAAGACTATGACCATGACTTCCCTAAAACCCTCTTTATGTCTCTTTGACTATCTATGATCATTTATATACATGCATATCAAGAGATAACACATAGATAACATAAAACACTTGGTGAAAAAGCTACAAAAACCTCTCTTTTCCTCTTACAAAGCCCTAGGTCCACTAAGCCATTCAAACAATCCATACAAAAATTTATATAACTATTTTCATACACTTTCTTTAATATCCATATCTAAGATACCTCAAAGTATTTTGAAGCCTTGATTAATTATTTACAAGTGTTGAAGCAAGAAATCAAGAAAGGAAAGATTAGGGTTTTTCTAAACCTAATCAAGGGTTTCATCTTGCAAGCTTTGGTTTTAAGGCTAAACACGGGTTTAGTATTTGTTTATCATCATCTTCATACATCATAAGGTCTATTTTAAACCTTTATGCTTTTAGTTTATGAGATTTTATGTATATGATGTGCTATATAGTGAAATCACATTTGTATACTTTTGAACACGGTCGAAAAATATATTTTTTTGTGATCATGATTTTGTACAATTTTTTCACATATTATGATGTTGGTAGTATCATGAAATAAGGTATATAGATCTGTACATCTCGGTTTAAGCATAAAAAGTTCATATAAAAACTTGTAATTAAAAGTTATTTAGAAAGTTTATGATTTCATGTAAAGTTAATAACTTGTGATCTTGATGATCTTGGAAAATTAGAATTATCGGAACATTAGTATTTGTGTTAACATATGATATATTTAATTATAAAAGGACTTGTGGTAAATTGTGAGGTTGAAAAGTATATAAAACATATTATATAAATACATTATATAAAAGACATCATTTAGAGGTCAGTAGTTTTCGAATTCCAAACAGATAATTTTATGTTTTTAGTAAGATTATTACAATTCACGACGATTCCAAAAAGGTAATAAACTTGTTAAACGGATTAAATACGAAAATTTTACGTACAAACGGTTATAAGTTAATTAAAACGCAAGTTTATAATAATAATTTTTATAAAATTTATATCATACAGCCAAGTTTGATGTTTTTTAATAATAATTACATATTTTTAGGATTCCAAAATGATAAGAAATCGTTATTTTTCAATTAATAACGAATGGTTATGAATTCGCGTGTTTACGACAATTAAAACTTTTATTATAATTACTATTTTTATAAAGATACTATTCATGACAGAAAGTTATATTTTTTTTGTAAACCTCATAAAAATTATAGAAACTTTCAGAAACGAGAACGTCTCGAAAAGAATGCGTTAAAAACGGAGCTATAAAACAGAATAAAATTACGACTAGATTTACGGTTTTCGACGGACGAATACGATTTAATAAAAGTCACGTCTGAATGTGAACAGTAAAAGTTACTGTTCACCAGAGGGTCAAAATATCGAAAATGTCAAATTATGATAACTCGTCCTAATACGAAAAGATGGGCATAAGAAACGTCAAAATCGGGCTTAAAACGCAAAAGTTACGCTAGTTTTACTAAAACGATAATTTTAAACGTTTTTACTTATTAAACGTAATTTTACCAAACACAATTAGATGGTGATTGAACTATATAGATTAGATGTGGTTATCACAAAGTACTATATTACTTGGGGTGTCAAATGAGGCTCTTCGGATGGCGTATCGACGAGTTGTTGGATTTACGATTTAAAGTGTCCTAACTCCTCGAACGTCATGTCATGACCTCTTAAATTATGATAGCCCGAACGATAGTACGATGTAACAACTATAGGTTTATATTTAAGTACTCGGTACTTATACGACCTATGATAATTTAGGTTGCATTCGATCTTTTACGTGACGCTTTATCTGCGATATTCGGATTATCTGAACTCAAGGTGAGTTCATAGCCCCACATTTTTACGATTTCAATGATTTATAATTTATGGGGTGGAAACATGCTTTGTTTTATAAATTGGACGCAAGTGGATATTTTATATTGATTACATGTTTGCCTAAGTAGCGATAACCCAAGTTGAGCCCCTTATCATGAACTGTCAATTGCATAGATGTAGTTGTTAATTACATTATGTGAGCGCGAATGTTATGAATAGATCTATTTGGGGAAACGACCTCCCCGTTCGGGTGACTAGCTATCACCGGGAACGAACGTATAGCATGTCGAATTTAGGGATGTTTTCGGGTTGAACATCTAATCGGGCAGAAATTGCAATATATAGTTTAATTGCAAGAAAGATCGTCGAGCTTCAGTGTCATGAGCTTAGTGTAAATGTAATCTGGTTTTTGGATTCTGCATGTGTTGCATTATCACGGGAAAAGTCTTGCGGTCCTGCATATTATGATTTATCAAACCTATGAATTCACCAACATTATTGTTGACGTTTTTAAGCAATGTTTTCAGGAGATCAATAGGCATGGGATGCCAGGGATGCATTGGGTTACATTTTGGATTGCACGCTTAAAGATTTAGGTGCATCATATTTTGGGAAATGTATTGTCAACTTTTGTAATATTCAACAATGAACAAGTAAAGCTATATGCTTTTGTGTTAAGTCTTTCAATTAAATCCAATGTATCAGTTTAAACGACTTTTTGTGTCGTTCTTATATATCTTGTGCTATTGATCTTGAAGTAACACGCCCCAGACCCTTATTCCGCTGCGACCCAATTTGGGGGTGTTACAGTTGTTTATAAGTTCGAGTCTTTGTCATGGAACGGTCGGGGAAAGTTACTAGCAACCACACCTTATTTGTTGGCTTTAATCTATTTGTTTGTTTATTTTATTTAACAACAATTTTACTTCCCTTTCCTGATAAGTAACCTTAGGATCTACTCGAATGAGGATGTGTACGAGCATGGATGTCTATTCTGTCGATACGGCCATGTATTCATGTCTCAGCTGCCTTGTTTGACGACGACCTCTAGTGAAAAGGTCGTGCTTCACACCCCTATGTATTCTTCATCTTAATAAGTTGATTAAAACCCGAGCCTTCTAATAAATACCTAATTTACCTTTTGACTTGTTACTCTTTAGCTTTAGAGGTGGAGACTGTATCCTTGACCAAGCCTTTATACGAAGCTAATCACGACTATGTAATGAGCATACTCCACTAAAATGATACACCCTTAGATTAGTTGGAGTGATCTGAGTGATTTCATTCCATATTTGAGTGAAGGCTTAGTTTTGTTACATGTGATCCTGAACATGAAAGAAATGCTTAAAGGAAAAATCCTTAACTCTGTTGGCATACATTTTCATGGTTCTGATTTGGATATCATGCATTAAAGATTTTGTCGCATTACATTTTGTATGTCTGTTATGGGCTAGAAATCTTTGTATTTTGAATAAGTGAACAAGTGAAGCTTCGGGCTTATGTAACAAATACTTTGTTAAATCCAATGTATCGGTTTTAAATGACTTTTTGGTCGTTCTATATATATCTTGTGTTATTGATCTATGAAGTAACACGCCCCGGACCCTTATTCCGCTGCGACCCAATTTGAGGGTGTTACATACGCCATATCCAATAAGAAGATACGGCATATCAGCGCCAGCTTATCACAAGAATACGCGTAATGATCAATTCCCGATCCGGCGTATCACTCTTCACCTATACGCCATATGCCCAGCTGGGCATCAATCAAAGATACAAAGTTAATGTGATTGATGGAAATTAATCTTGATTGATTTGATCTTATCGCGAACTCCAAGGAAAATAACCCCATACGCCGTATGTACCTCATTACATACGGCGTATCCAGGCTATTTTCAGACACTATAAATACGAGGCTCAAAAACGAGTTTCAGTGTGAAAAAATTACATTCTCTACACCATACACTCTGAAGTCGAATTTTCCAAGATATTAGAAGCAGCCAAGGTCAAGCACCAACCATAATTCCATAGAAGACATCGTGTAATTCTTACTTTCTTAATCATTTGATTTCTAATTTTTTGATCACGCTTGTAAAGTTACAATGATTGTGGGCTAATACCCTCGGGTATTAACCATATTAATAAAGATTATAATGTTTGGTTTGTTTTAATCCTGCTAGCTTAATTTATCGTTGTTGTTTAATTATGTTTATCGCCTTATACTTGTTTATGTTCTTGTACATGCGACCTATCATTCAACTGGGTCTAGTGAGACTTAACCAGTGATCTAGATGACGGGATAGCTCTCCATGTTGTGTTTTGTATGCCCGGATCAATAGGATCACAAATGACACCTTGTCCTTACCCTTTGATTATGAGCTTAGTTGGACCGGCAGGTGAACCGATAATTGTTTAACCACTATTGTTCTTAATTAATTGGTAATTGATTTGGGTGGTGGAGTACCAGTGTATAAGACAACATCAAGCAATAAGTAGGTAAAGTCCTGATGGGCTAGGGTATTAACAGGATCACCACTGCTTTAATTCCCTATGATATGAAATATGTTAATGAGGAAAACACACATGGGCAATTAAGTATCCCAAGGAAAAGTCAAAGTCTTAGGGACAATAGAAGACACTGGAATGGGAATGATGAATCAAAACTAGTAATGGTTTTGAGTTTATAAAGAAAGACTTGTTTTGTAAGTAGGATATCAACATTTAATCAAAGACTGTGATTTTTCATAACAAAAAATGGTAGAAAAACCTGTGTTGAATTATAAGAAGGGTTACTGTCAAAGGAAATTAGACCAGTAAAGGAACAATGCTCAGAGGTGAACCACCCAAAATAAATTGAGTCACCCACATCTAAAAGGAATTTTGTTCCAACAGTTATTGTATTAACAAAGTCAGGGCAAGTACCAGTTAATGCTGTTAAGCAAAGCTCTCCAAGAGTAGCAGCATCAATTAGTACTACCAAGACTATTAATACTGCTGCCCCTAAATCAAAAGTGAATGATGCATTACGCAAAACGTATTCTTATTTTAAAGCACAATTCACAGTAAGAAGGGTTTTTTTACCAAAAATCAGCAGCTAAAACCAATAATCTTAATGAAAAGGTTAAAACTGCTAAGGTTAACAATGTAACTACTGCTAGGCCAAAAGTAGTAGTTAGTGCTGTTAAAGGAAATAGGGAAAATGCTATTAAGTCCTCAGCATGCTGGATTTAGAGACCAACATGAAATGTTATTGATCATACCTCCAAAGACAGTAGATCATACATGCTTAAAAGATTTGACTATGTTGATCTACAAGGCAGACTCAAGTCAGTAATGGCTTGGGTCCCTAAGAGAAACTAATTCTCTCATTTTGAGTTCAGAGTAATACACAATATACTTTACAGGATCAAGGGATTTTTGACAATGGATGCTCTAGGTATATGACTGGAAACAAGTCCTTTCTTACATATTATCAGGAGATTGATGGTGGATTAGTTGCATTTTAGAGGAAGTCCAAAGAGGTAAAATTACAGAAAGGTAAAATTAGGGACTTGGGAAATTAGACTTTGAAGGATGTATACATTGTAAGGAATTAAGTTTAGTACCTTTTCTCTGTCTCACAAATTGTGACAAGAAAACATGTTTCTTTTTCACTAAGAACAAATGTCTTGTTCTATCTCCAGACTTTAAGCTACTTGTTGAAAGTCAAATCTTGCTTAAAGTTCCCAAACAGAACAACATGTACATTTTTTATCTAAAGAATGTTGTTCCTTTAAGAGGTTTGACTTGTTTATTTGCAAAGGCTATAATAGATGAGTCTGATTTATGGCATATGAGGCTTGGTCATATAAACTTTAAAACTATAAACAAACTTGTAAGGGGAAACCTTGTAAGAGGTTTGCCTTCAAAGCTTTTTGAAAATGACCATACTTGTGTTGCTTGTCAGAAGGAAAGCAACACAAAGCCTCTTGTAAGACCAAGCTTGTGAGCTCTATCAGCCAACCCTTACAAATGTTACATATGGACTTATTTAGACCAACATTTATAAGGAGTATCAATCATAAGATATATTGCCTTGTTGTCAATGATGACTATAGTAGGTTTAGTTAGGTTTTCTTTTTGGCCACTAAGGATGAGGCTAGTGGGATCCTTAAAACTTTTATAATTGGCATAGAAAACCAAATATAATCATAAGGTTAAGAATCATCAAGTGACAATTGAAACAGATTTAAAAATAATGACATGAATCAGTTATGTGGTATGAAAGGGATTAAGAGGGAGTTTAGTGTTGCAAGAACTCTACAACAAAATGGAGTTGCTGAAAGAAAGAAAAGGACACTAATAGAGGCAGCTAGGACTATGTTAACATATTCCATATTACCTACTACAATTTGTGGGCTGAAGTATTAGTACTGCTTGTTATGTTCAGAACAAGTTTTAGTTGACCAAGCCTCACACAAGACACCTATGACTATTAATGGTAGACCACCTAGTATAAGTTTTATAAGAGCCTTTTGGTGTCTTGTGCAATTCCTTAATTACCTTAGATTCCCTAGGAGCAAATATTATAAGAAGCTGATTAAGGTTCTTTTGTTAGATACTTTTATTAAATACTAAGGCTTTAGGTATATAACACAGAACTAGGAAAGTAAGGAGAACCTGCACATAAACTTTCTTAAAACAAACCTACATGTTTACAGGGAGTGTACCCATATTTGCTCTTTGATATTGATTTACTAACAAACTCTATGAATTATGAGCCAGTTACTGCAGGGAATCAAACTAAAAAGAATGCAAGTATCGAGGATAATGTTGATGTAGTACCTACTCAACGATATATTCTGCTACCATTACTTTATGATAGTCCACAGAGCTCAGAGGATGCAGTTTGCTATTGAAGCAGGTAAAAAGACTAATTAAAGACCAGCAAATAAGGTGAAAGAAAATGGTCAAGAAAAAAGGAGGACTTCAAATAAAGAATATGACCACAATGTGCATAGACTTTTAGAGCTTAATTGGTCATTTGCTTGTTCAACAGAAGAATTGTATGCTAATAGCACTAGTACAAAAGATAGTACTATTAGTCTATCTATTGGGGGGTACTGTGGCAAATTTTTACAATGCTGATGATTATTCCAACTGATCATGTTATGATCCTACTTTGGAGATACAGCTAATCCATCTAAATACTGGTAATCTTTAGTGGTGCATATGATTGATGAAGAATGGGGTGCAGAGGCGACCTTAACAACTTGGAAACCCCATGAATGTCAGTCTTATTCCCACAACCAGAAATTCGTAAAAAGGATCATCCTAAAGACCAGATCATTGGAGACATAAATTCAGCTACTCAAACAAGGAGGATGACCAAGATTACTAAAGAACATGCTATGGTCAGTTACATCAAAAGGCAAAGGAGAACAAATCACAAAGATTATCAAAACTGCTTATTTACCTATTTTCTCTTACAAATAGACCAAAAGTAACACAAGCTTTGACAGATCCAAGCTGGATAGGCTATAAGGGGGGGGGGGGGGTTTGTGTGTGTGGTTAAAACAATGCAGATTAGTTTGCTATAGTTTAGATTGCAGAACTTTTGTAGATCGGTAGATTTTACCCAGAAGGCCAAGTATGCCATTGGAACAAAATGGGACTATAAAAACAAGAAAGATAAGAGAGGGATAGTAGTTAGAAATAAGGTAAGACTGGTTGCACAAAGTACACCCAAGAAGAAGGCATTGATTATGATGAGGTTTTTGCTCCTGTTGCTACGATAGAAGCAATTAAGTTGTTTTTGGCCTATGCATCATTTATGGGGTTTATTGTGTACCAGATGGATGTAAAGAGTGCCTTTTTATATGGTACTATTGAAGATGAGGTGTATGTGTGCCAACCTCCTTGTTTTGAAGATCCACAGTTCTCTAAAAAAGTTTATAAAGTAGAAAAAGCTTTATATGGTCTACATCAAGCTCCTAGAGCCTGGTATGAGACTTTGTCTACCTACTTATTGGAAAATGGATTTAGAAGAGGCACTATAGATAAGACTCTATTCATCAAGAAGGACAAAGGTGATATCCTGTTAGTGCAGGTGTATGTTGATGACATCATCTTTGGATCTACAAAGAAGTCTTTATGTGTTGAGTTTGAGCAGATGATGCACAAGAGATCCAGATGAGTTCTATAAGGGAGCTCACTTTCTTTTTAGGAAACAAGTAAAGCAGAAAGATGATGGAATCTTTATCATCCAATTACTAGTATGTGGCTGATATAGTTTAATACGTTTGATTTTTGTCACAATAAAGACAGCAAGCCTCCATATTGAGACTAACAATCATTAATCAAAGGATTGAAGAAGCTGAGGATGTGGATGTTCATTTTATGCAAGTCACTGAATTGGATCATTATGTACTGATAGCTTCTAGGCCTGACATAATGTTTGTTGTTTGTGCTTGTGCAAGGTTCCAAGTTACTCCTAAAGTCTCACATCTTCATGTTGTGAAAAGGATCTTTAGATACTTGAAAGGTCAATCTAAATTGGGCCTTTGGTATCCTAGGGATTCACCATTTGACTTGGAAGCTTTTTCTGATAGTGATTATGCTGGAGCTAGCCTTGACAGGAAATCTCAACAGAAGGTTGTCAATTTCTTGGCAAAAGGTTGATTTCATGCAATGTAAAAAAGCAAACTATAGTTTCCAACTCCACTACTGAAGCAGAGTATGTTGCTATTGCAAATTGCTGTGGACAGGTGTTGTAGATCCAAAATCAGATGCTTGATTATGCGTTCAATTTTATGAACACCAAGATTTATGGTGTGTACAATTTATTTACGGTATAAAAATAAACTATTATGAAATTCCAAATACACCCATGAGGACAAAGGTAGTAAGAAAAATCACACAAAAATATCCTATGTAAGCCGGTAAGTGATTATCAGGTCGTTTTCCCAAAGACATATGAAATTGAGACCCTCGTTTGTTATTTGGACAATGACTTGAATTGGTTCGAAGATGATTGTTTTCTAAAATCCTAATTGAGAGCAAATAAAAGCACAATTAAAGCTAACTACGAAAAACGTTAACGGGATTAAGAAAATGCGACAAATAAGCAATTGAACTAAAATTAAACCCTAAATGCTTTTCTAAACTTTTTTCTAATCCTAAATGACTATTTAAAATAAAATGCTAAGGAAATTCTAAAACGAGGGTAATTTAAGTTTAAAAACGAAGAAAACAAGAACGGGAATGAAATCCCGTTCTTTAAAAAATGAACTTTCAAAAAAATAACTCTAACAAAAATTAAAATTTTCAAACCTAAGCCTAGAATATGAATAAAAGAAAAATTTTATAAAAAAAGAAAATAAATTTTTTTATTATTTTTCTATTTTTTATGAATTTTTAAAGTTTTTAACAAAATTAATTCACGAAAAATATAAAACTTCAAGCTAAAAATCCTAAAATTTTCTAAAAATAGCTTATGATAAGTAGAATTCTAGAAAAATGAAGAATCCTAAAGAGCTAAACTAAATAAGCCAGGAAAAATTAAATAAGCACTCGAAGTGCTTATTAATACTAAAACTTAAAAAAGGGGTAAAAGGATTTTAAATGCACCTTGGGACGTAAAAGTCCCAAGGGCGCAGTGTGGGTGTTGAGTGTTATAAGAGGGTTGATGAAGGTTGAGGTTGTGAGTTCGAGCCTTGCTCACTCACAATTTCCCTTCTTCCCCTTTTTTTTATTTTTGCAAAAACCTAAAAAGCAAAGATATAAAGCAGATAAAAATAAGCTATTTTTCTGAAATCAACTTTTTTCTAAATCACTAATAAGCTACGAAACAGCATAAAAATCAAACAAAATACATTTAACCATTTTTTTAACTTTTAACACAACTAAATAAGCTAGAAAACTAAGATAAGCTAGAAACAAAATCAAATAAGCTACTAGCAACTAACTTCTAACCTAATAAGCTAGTTTAAACAAGAAATAAGCAAATCAAAAGTCAATAAGCTGAAAAAGCTCTTGGGACACAACTGAGCTTAAAACAGACAATGAGACAACTTTGAGCTTATTTTTAAGCTAGCTAGAGGAACCTTATGACAATCTAGCTTATACCTACTTAATGCTCAGCTTATAAGATACTTGAAATAACAAACAAAAAGCATTTTGAAATTCAATTAAGCATTGAAAAAAACACAATGAAAAAGCTACTTATGCTGTTTTTTATGTTTTTGGTTTTTTCTATGAAAAGACTAATAAGCTAAACCTGGACCTAATAAGCTACAAACAACTTAATATAAACCTAATAAGTTAGTTAAGACAGGAACTGAACAAAATCTTATGGCAATAAGCTAAAAATCCTAAATAAGCAGTTTAATACAACTGTTAACCAAACAGTCCCTGGAAGAAACTTTAAGCTTATTTTAAGATAAGCTATTGGATCCTTATGACAATTCAGCTTATACTATTTTAAAACTTGACTAATAAACTACACAAAACCACTTTTAAAAAATATTTTGAAACTCAAATGCTTAATGAAAAAGCTACTTATGCAATTTTACCTTACTTTTGGTTTTTTGAATGAAAAGACAAAAAGCTAATTTTAAGCTTAAAAACAGATGACTTAATGAACTTTTAAAAGCAAAATAAGTTCAAATAGATCTACTATTACCTAAAATCTACTTGTCAATAAAATTTGAAATTCTAAAAACTATTTTTACCTGCTAATTTTTAAGCTAGAAATTGGCTATTTGTCTATTTTCTCTACTGAAGCATTGACCATATATCTAACTAAAACTTAAAACTCATTAAGTGCAGGCCTACAAAACTAAATTTACCACACTTATAGAACTACAAACTATTAGGCGAAAGAAAGTGCAAAAGTAACGAGCTTACAACAGACATGAACTTAAATTGCTTATACTATAAAACTAAGACTAACATATCCCTAAATACTATTGCTAAATCACTACCTTAAGCTGAAAAAACTCTATTCAAAACCCTTAAATCCAACTCTCATAACCTCTTAAATTGATTCAAAGATGTAAATTTACGGGAGTAGTTAACCTTTTAACAGCACTAACAGAGTTAAGTAATTTCTATGTCAAACACCCCTTAAAATCTTCAACTCATTTTGATTATGAAAAAGAGTTTTAAGATACAAGTAACAAATACCAGCTTCAAATAGCTTATAACAACCTAATGAACAATTTTCAATATCACATAAGGCAAAATGAAAAGCTACAAGCTAATGCTATATTTTTGGTTTTTTTACTGTTTTATGACTAATATTTGCAAACTAAAGACTTATGCTAAAAATTAAACTATATAAACATCAAATAACAAATATAAGCAGAATTACACAAATCTAAACTAAAATAAGCAAGCAATAAGAAATGATAAGCTGAAATTAAAAATTAAGCTATAAAAAGGAGTTGAGAACTTACAAGAGCCTTTGCTCTAAACAAGGCTTACAAATACTCCAAGAGCTGATCAACAAGCTCCAGTTAACCAAGGATAGCAGTGTGGTCTTGGAAGCCCCTTCATTACAGGCTTCCCTTCCATAATAAGCTGTGGTAAGATTGGAGTGGATATGAGTAATTACTAAGCACATTAAGCTTTAAGAGCTTAAATGAGAATGTATCTAGCTTATGTAGAGATTAAGACAGATATTAACAAATCTATATTGATTAATTTAAGAGCTTATAAAACCAAGATTGCTTATTAAGAAAAACATAAATATGGCCACATTTAAAAAATAAAACACACTTTTATTAATAAAAGAGTACTGATTACAAACATGAAAAAGAGAGATAACATACATTGAAATAAACATTCAATAATCTAAATTTCAAAAACAAAAAGATATTTAAAAAAACAAACTAACTATTTAAAACCGACTACCTAGATGATCCGTTGTGAGTGAGAGAGGTCTTGTATTTATAGGCCTAAAGAAAAGGATCTAGACCTCTGCACACGCTCCCCTTGACTTCTAATCTCTGCCCTTGAATCCTTTCAATCATTGGATACTTAATTGTGACCCTTGGATGAGATTGTAATCACACGGATTGCCAAGCTAGAAATCCCACATCTTTGGAGTAGCTAGCTTATTTACACTATTTAGTGTAATATTTCCCATTTTTGATGTTTTGTTTGCAATCCCGGGTCATTCTTGTCCAATCTTGACCAATAAGAGCTCTTGAGTGACGTTTTTGATGTTGATCTGGGGCTTAGTGTTTAGAATCATTTAGGCCATGTTGGATTGAATGGGAGTGGGATTTTAACCCCTTTGATTCGAGCAGGGTAAAGTTGGGACGGAGGTGAATAGTAAATTTACTTCACGCCCCTTTTTTCTTTTATATGATTTGTTTGACCCTGTCTTTGAAAACATTGACTTGGGCTCGGGTTTGTGTAAAAAGGATTGGGCCGGGGAAATTTTTGGGCTTTGTTAAAGGTTTAATAAAACACATTTAACAACCGTTAGTTATGGACTAACGTGATAGGTTTTGGACTTGGTGAAATTGTGTTAACATTAAGGACATTTTTGGCATTTTGAAGGTTTTGTCTTTTTGTGGTTGACCAAGTTTGACCAAGGGTTGACTTTTGTTGACCATATGCTAAAAACTCCTGGCTCTTGTGCACTCTATCCGTTCTCGTTTCCGTGTTTGCCTGGTTTTGACCGTTATCTTGTGATTTTTGCAATATCCGTACCTACACATCACAAATGATAAAACAAGCAATATACAAGCATAATTTGCACAATTTGTTCATTTTAGGGCCATTTTTGGTATAAAAAGGATATGTGATTTCTCACATATCAAAATTTCCCAAACAAAGTGATTGTCGTGTCCTCACGCAATATTATATGCTCTAAAACTAAATACCTCAAAACTTCCCCAAACTAAATCTTTGAAAAGTAGCAAAGACTTTTGTGGGGAGAGTTTATAAATCACAAGTTTTAAAACACCCCATTTTCCTATTTTTCAATTTTTTTCTATTTTTATGATTTTTCTAATTTACAACTTACAACTTATTCATGTGTGACATAGTATTGCTTTTCATTATCATGATAACTTTTAGGATCACGGAACAAAAAGGCACAAAAGTGTCCAAATGGATAAATTCTCGTCCACGACTTTCAACCTCTCCAAGCCAAGCTAAAACAATATCAATGTAAACTACAAGTTATGATGCTTACACTACCCCATAAAAGCTCTTGTATAACTTACTTTTACACTCCTTATTCCTAATTTTGTATCTCAAGATTTTATATAAGTCATATACCCGAAGCTCTTTAAGACTTTTATTTGATACTTATAAAAATCCAAAATAAAGCGAAACGGGTTTATAAACGCAATAATTAGCTCCTAACCCTTTTCAAAAGATCAAATTTCATCAAGATTAAAGCCCACATCGAGGCGACCAAAATTTGGCTTTTATTAGGTTACTTAAGCAAGGCACCATTCATGTCATATACCCTAAGGCTCTTTAAGATATAAATGGACCAATCTTATTTGCACCATATACCCTAAGGCTCTTTAAGGTACAAAACAAGACAAAATTACAGCAACCAATACCATCCATATACCCAAAGGCTCTTTCAAGGAATGAATAAGACTATAATTTTCACTTATTAGATTCTACTTACACCCATATACCCTAAGGCTCTTTAAAGGGATAAGCAAAGATATTTATTAATGTGATTACATATAGTAAGCCAAATTAAGTTATTCCTGAATGTGTTAACTCCCAATCATATCACAAGACTAAAGAAAACTTCTATTAACTAATTATTAACCAATAGAACGCACAACTTATTTATTAAACAATTATATATAAAGGAGGAACAAGCTAATGGAGGAAAAAGCATAATTAACACTTATGAGCCTTAAAGAAATCCAACTATTCTATGTTTAGCATCAAAACTTATACTCTACTCTATCATCTCTTGTTCTTCACAATTTAAAATTTCTAATAAAGAAACTCGTGAATACTTAGCCTAACGAATTAAGATTGACACTTTAACAAGTCACATAGACTGAACCCAACAATCTCAACTCAAATAAATCGATCTACGTATATTTAAAATCAAATATGGTGGTTGCAAAGTCATGACTTTTCAAGCTAGACTTGCGTTTTATAGCTCCTGTATAAAAGATTAGCAAAATCAATCTTATATAGACTTAAGGAGAAAGCTAAGATATAAAACCGGTCGGGTCAAAAAAATTACTTATATTCATTCTCCACCAAAAAAAATCCTACATTCGTAGTCAACTATTTTTTTTTTATTTTTTTTTTTTAATTTTTTCACATTTTTATTTTTTTATAGAACAATAAACTTGATTTAAAGACATAAAATTTAATTTTTTTTATTGGGAAAACGGGGTACTGAGACAACGGGCAAAAGTAGTCAAGATCGTATCAAGATATACAACCTATACTAAAAAGAATCAGTGTCCTCAATGTTTCCTAGCCTAAAGTCTTAAAAACCCCATACTAGAACTAAAAAAAAAATCGAATGCATATCCAAGCGTGGAAGAAAGTATCACAAAAATCTCAGCCTGTTTATCAAGTATGCTAAAAATAAATGTTAGATCCAAATAATAATCCAGGAAATCGATTTCCCCAAACTAATGGCAAGCAAAGGCTAGGAAGCTCGAGTGGACCGGAACAAAACACCGAACACGAGAGTCTTCAGAAAATTTTAGGTCAATCCTCAAAACAATCACAAGCACAAACAACAAGAATCGGAAGAGTCCCAAGCCTCCTCACATCCAATAGAAATAAGAAGAAGATAGTAGGATAAGCATGGGGTGCCACCCATGAAGCGCTTTGTTTTTGGTAATAGAGTCACATAGCTTAACTCGATCCCCGAATTTATTCGTCCTTGGGGATGAAACAAGTGGAAGAACAAAATTCCATTGAACATTTAACTGCCACCGGATCTTGAGAAGAAAAATGAAAAGCATAGATTCCAGGGTCAAAAATGGTGTCTTCACTCCCGGTGGAGGGAAGTAAAAGAGAAACCTCAGGGTAGGTGAGAAACGGGAGAAAAGTCCGAATGAAAAATGTGAAGGAATCGTCAACTTCAACATTAATCTCACCTCCCCCTGGGTCAAAACATTGGTCTTCATTAAGCTCATCAAAATTGTTTATCACGGGCACATCGGGCTTAATGTCGATGGTAAAACACTCATATTCGAGAACAGAAATATCATCGTTAAGCAAGTTGTCAAGAAAAATAATTTCTTCTTCTGAATCAAAATCACTCTCAATACCCGGTGGTATCGAATCATCTGGTCCGGAAAATATATCGATCTCTTCCCTATTAGAGTCACTATCCTCGACGAGGGTAGTAGATGTGGGAAGAGACTCGATGATTGTATGAAAATTTTCCGGCGACCGGGAAGATGAATTTCCGCATAGTAACGACATTCGACTGATATAATCCTCGTGCTTTCTAACAATTCTTGGAGGAATCGTGATGACTCCACCAGCGAACTCATGGTGAAGAGGATCACTCTTGGGAGAAAAAGTTATCAAAGTATCATGGTCTGATTCATTCTTAATGTGTTGTGGTTCATGATCGAAAAATACATCGGAAGAGAGATTATGGGTGTTATCATCACTAAGCAAACTCTCAAGATATAATACGTCTCCCTCTGAGTCATAATAACCTTCCTCAATATACGTAGGAACTTCGATAGCTAGAAAAGCATCGATCTCATCATTGTCGCCTCCTGGGTCGAAACACTCAGCTTTATCAATTGGAGCATCGTACAAAATTCTTTTCCAATCATTCGTTTTACATTCCAAATCAAATAAATCATCATTCTCTTCGAAAGGTGGATCATCGATGAATCCCTCGAGAATGGAAGCAACGCTTTTCATAGGAGTAGACGGATCATGGTGAAGTAGAATCTCAATGTCGTCTCCTGGAGCGAGACACTCATCCTTATTAGAATCAGAAAGAGGTGTGACTAGGAAAGTCGACTCATCAAGGTTGGAATCATAAGAATCCTTGCACTCGATGTCCTCTAACACTTCATCAAAAAGAGGGTTTATGTCACTAGAGTTGAAATTGACATCAAATTCGAAAAGAGGGTTAGAGAAAGTCACGGAATCATCACGTGGAACGTTGATGGAAGAGAAATCATCACACGAAGGTAAAACGTTCTTACTATCACTCCTGGATGTATCCTCAGATTCTCTTGGGATTGGGACAATTTCCTCAGCACTAAAAGTACTAAGGTGCTCGTCCCCCATTATGAGAGAATCCTTGGGCTCAATAGACGGTAAGGTGGATGTGATTGCAAAAACCGAAGAAACTTGAGGTGTTTTGTTTGAATGAAAAATGCTCTCCTTGCAAATAACTTTAAAATTCTTCAAACAAGGTGTGATACGAGTTTGGCGTTTAGCTGTCGACTCTGCGAGATTCTTCACTTCCTGCTTTTCCTTTTCATCGTTGTCATCTTCCGATGGAGGCACGCAAACTAGAGCGGGTTCGTCGGTGAACTTCTTAAAACTATCCTTGCATATGTCATTAACAAGTTTAATTGACTCGTTTACATGCTTTTGAGGATGTTTTGTCGTGCCATTGACATGAAAATTTATTTGTTCATTTTCGTCCCTTAAAATAAGCTCTCCTTTATACACATCAATTAAAGCTCGACTGGTTCTCAAAAAGGATCTTCCTAAAATGAGAGGTACTCGAGGATCGACTTCAAAATCAACAACAACAAAATCGGTAGGAAAGTGAAAACTCCAAACTTTGACAAAAACGTCTTCAGCGACTCCTTTAGGACGAGTAATTGATTGATCTGCTAGTTCTAAAGTCATCCGAGTTGGTGTAAATTAGGGTAAAGAAAGCTTTTTCCAAATAGAAAGGGGCATAAGATTTATGCTTGCGCCAAGATCGGCCAAGGCGTGTGATATATTATTTATAATACACGTATAATAATATAATAAGTATAGAAAATTACCAAATTACCCTTGAGGACAAAGGAAGAAAGGAAAATTCTCACAATTATATATAATAATACGTATATTTACCGGTAAGTGATTACCGGGTCGTATTCCTCGAAGATTTATGAAATTGAGACCACGTTTGTTGTTTGGACAATGATTTGAATTGGCTCGAAGATGATTTGTTTTCTAAAATACTAAAAGTGAGCAAATTAAAGGACAAATAAACCTAACTTTAATAACGGGAAATTGAACTTTAACTAAAAACGCAAAACGGGAACCCTAAAGGGTGATTAAAAAAACCCTAAATTTCCAAAATTAAACCTAAAATGAATTTTTCTCTTTTAATAGACTCTAATTGACTAAAAAGTAAGTTTAAAGAAAACTAGAACAAAAACGGAGTTGAATTGAGTTTAAAAACACGAAAAACGTGAATGGGAACGAATCCCGTTCTTTAAAAAATGAAATTTTGCAAATTAAACCCTACGAAAGCAAAACTATTTTTCTAAGAAACTATATGATAAAATAAATTTTTCTAAAAAAGAATTATATTTTTTTAATTATTTTTCTATTTTTTATGAATTTTTAAAGTTTTTAATAAAAATAAATGTTTAAAAATACTAAACTAATTATAAAAATTCTGAAAAAATTATAGAAAGTAGTTTGAACAATAAGGAATCTAGGAAAACCAAGTTGGGAAACACATCTTATCGAATAAGCTGTGTAATAAGCTAAAACAGCTTATTAAACTAAAAAGGCTAAAATGTATACAAATAATAAATTTTGTAAACTTAGAATGAAAAAGACCCCAGGGCACGTTGGTAGTGAGTGTGTGTGTTAAAACACTTGGTGAAGGTGGTAGAGGTCCCGGGTTCGAGCCTTGCTCACCCGGGGCTTCCCACTTTCCTAAGTGTTTTAATTTTTTCCATTTTTTATAACTTTTTAAAACTCTTAAAAATAAGCAAGTTTTGTAAAACAACTATAAGCTGAATCCTAAAAATAAGCACAAAAATAGCTCTTGAAATAAGTTGTCATAGAAACATGGCTTTAAAAAGCCAAAAGCTTATTTTCACTTAAATGGAGTAGAACAAGCTCACTTTAAGCTCAAATTTCAGACTAAAAGTTGTTCTAGAAAGCTTATTATGTATATGAACTGATTTTAACAAGCTTATTAACCTACCATCACTTTTAAGCTACTGAATCTTAGGATAAAAAGAGCAAGGTTCAGAAATACCCAACTTAAACTCAAATTCAAGATAAGCTATAATCTCTAATAAGCCACCACAGAAGCTAAGCTTTTGAAAACTAATTGTCCTAATGGTAAACTACAAATCCAAATCATAAAATCAACTACTATACTTCAAAGATCATAATCAAATGATCTAAATTAAGATTTGTTCTCAGAAAGCTATTTTTGATTTTTAATTTCTATAAGCTAATTTACAAACTAAATTTAAGCTACTATACAAACTCCTTTTTGAAATCTAAGTTGAGACAGATTAACTATGACCTGAAAGCTATTAGTGTTCTAAAAAATCAAAACCTAATTCTAATTTCTACCTTCTGAAAATTAAACTTTAAAAAGCAACTTTTGTCTTTTAAAACTGATAATGTAGTAAAAGCACAAAATTACCAAAGTTTAAAACCAACAAATGCAGACCTAATGAACTTGTTTTGACATATTTATAACACAAAACTAAGAGTAATAAAAGCACTTATACCAGCTAGAAACTAATCAAGCTAAAATTTGCTACTATGACTGACTATAAGCTCACAAATTTAAATATAATCTAGAAGCTAAAATGAAGTCTTGATCAAACCTAATAATCTATTTAAAATCCAATTCACAAGCCTACAAATGAAGATCAAAATCAATTTTAAAAGTCAAAGAAAACACAAGCAGTACTAACTCTCAGTTAGTACTGCTGTGCCAAACACCCCCTTATTTTCACGAAAATTTATTTGAGCTTATGAAAATGAAATCTAATGAACAAATCTTGAATACCAGATGTTTAAAAGCTTATAACATAACTACTTATTATTCTCAAACACAAAAATCAGATCAAAAAATAATGATTAAACTAATGCTAATTTTTTTTGTTTTTGACAGATTTAAAAGACAAAATAGAGTAGACTAAGATCTAAGCTATAGAACTCAATAACAAATATTCAAACATTCATAATAAGCATAATAACACAGATTTAAGCACTAATTAGTAAGTAATAAGCTAAAAATAAGCAAATGCAATATTTAAGCTAAGAAACTTGAAAATTAAAGAAGACTTACAATTGCCTTAGCTTAACAAAGGCTATAATGCTCAAGGAGCTACTTCTACAGCTCTAGCTTATCACAAGGGTAAGCTAGTAAAGGTCCCATGAGCTCATCCATTGCTAGCTCATCATCCAAAAGGCTTAATCCCATTTAGCAAAGGTATTAATCTGATTTTAAAAGTTTAAGTATATTAAATGACTAATTTGAGCTCAATCTGAGCTTATAGACTCAGAGAGCTCATAAGGAGCTTATGAGAGTAGCTTGTGAAACAGTTGAACAAAAGCATTTGAGATATATATAAGCTTATAGGTAAAAACAGTTTGTGAACAAGCAAACTATGATTTTATTGATTTAAAACTGAATACAAAACTTTGAATAAGAGATTACAATAAGCTGAGAGACTGAAATTAAAATTACATAAGCTAAAATTATCTAAGCTACCAAAAGCTAAAAACTGAAAAAGAAGATGATGTGTGAGAGGAGTGGGCTTGTATTTATAGCAGGAATGAGAAGCTTCTAGGAGTCTAGATACGCTCCTCTAACTCTTGATCTTGGCCCTTGATTCTTGCTCATCATTGGATCCTTATTGATGTCCGTTGGATTAAATGAGTGAGCACACGGATTGCCAACGTGGCATTCCGTGTGTCAGGCTCATTGTGCTTCTTTTGCACTAACTTTAGTGCAAATTACCAATCATTAGTGTGCTTTCTTTCATGTCCCGCGTGTCCTCCTTTTGGGTTTCCACCAATGAGAGCCTCTCAATGACTCATAATTATGCCAGCTTGGATGTTGGTGCTTGAATTACTAAGCCACGTCCTCAATTTTCATTTGCCCTTTGATTTTGACGTGAGGTAAAACTGAAGAAGAAGATAAACAGTAACAACATTTCACGCCTTTTTTTATGACTCGGGAGGGTTGGGGGTTTGACTTGGGCCTTTTTATATCAAATAGGTTAGGCGGGGTTGTTTGTTTGGGTTATTATAGAAAGATAACGACCGTTATCTCTTTATAAAAAGAGATAACGGTTGTTAGGGCTTTAGGGACTTTTGGTAAAATTAGGTTTAACATTTAGGGCTTTTGTGGTATTTTAAGGGTTTTGGCATTTTGTGTTTGACCAAGCTTTGACCAAAGGTTGACCAAGGGTTGACTTTTTGACCCTTCTTGCTATCAAATCCCCGGCTTTTGTGCACTCATCCGTGCACGCTCGCGCGCTACACTCTGCGCGCGCGCTCTCCATTTTCTTGAGATTTTTGCAATATCCGTACCTACACAATCACAAAGACAAAACAAGCAATATACAAGCATTTTATGCACAATTTCATCTTTTAAGGGCTATTTTTGGTATACAAATGATATGTGTATTCTCACATATCAAAATTCCCCAAACTAAGCGATTGTGTGTCCTCACGCAATATTATATGCTTTAAAACCAAATACCTCAAAACTTCCCCAAACTAAATCTTTGAAAAGTAGCAAAGATTTTTGTGGAGAGAGTTAAGAAATCACAAGTTATAAAACACCCCTATTTTCCCATTTTTCAAAACCTTTTCATTTTTTTTATTTTTTTATATGAACTTAGAATATTTTGACTTTCGTTATTTCCATAACTGTTAGGGATCATAGAACAAGATGCATTTCGATCCGAGAATGCCCCAAAAAGGATAAATTCATCGTCCCTGACTTTTTACTTGCTCCAAACCAAGCTTAAAACGAAATCACAGCTAAATATCAGTTAAGATGCTAACACTACTCATATTTGCAACTTGTGAACTTTTCACTCCCGACATTTATTATATCTTAAGTGATTGTGCTATTTTGAATTTCAACCATGGATCAACGTTTTTGCAAAATACTATGCTTCACGTTCCATCCGAGAGTTTGAAGGCGAGATCATCCCATGTAGCGACTTTCGTCTCGGCACATCCTAACCTTGCGGCTAAGTGACCAACCTTTTGACACCCCACAGAGACTAGTATCGGGACTCACGGACCTTAGATTTCAAAAACTCTCAGGTTTCTCGTATATGCACAGCTTTTAAAAATAGAATAGTCAAAGTTCAAAAGCATATTTGAATTAAAAAAAAAAGAAATCTATTTATTAATTTGAACTTAATATTTAAGCAGTTGTAACCCTCGACCTTTTAGAAGGCTGCAACATCGGTTGTGAGCTGCAAAGATGCAGCAAACTTTTATCAGTCTCGAATTTTTATTCTTACTATAGGCTTTCTTTAGAAGACTACCACATCGGTTGTGAGCCGGCAAGAGGTAGTAAACTTTTATCAGCCCACAGTTTATATCTATTATTATTATTATTTTATTTATTATTTTTTTTATAAAGAAGACTTCTTTTTGAAAAATTCAAGTATAAGTTTGAACTAAGACTAAAATTTTTGCTATATATTACATAAAAATTTGTTGATTTAAGTTTAATCTCCAAAAACAGCACGTATATTAATCCGGTTAAGAGCTTATGGGAGAAAAAGTCACAAATTACATACATGAGCTCTTAAGATTTCCAACTAATCCTTGTTTAGCATCCCACTCATACTTAACTCTATCATTTTTCGGTCTTCGCGAATTTTCGCGAACGCTTAGCCTGAAAGTTAAAGAACAAACTAGAACTCAACATGCTCGATCGGGTCAAAATTTACTCTTATTCTACCCAGCAGGAAAGTCAAAATTGTGACAAAAACACTTATTTTATTTTTGAAATTTTTTAAAATTTTCAATTTTTTTGAAAATTTTGGTGGGAAAACGGGGTACGTGGGAACAACGGGCAAAAGTAGGTAAGATTATATCGAAGATATACTACCCCATACTAAAATTAAACATTGTCCTCAAATTTTGGTGGGAAAATCGGGGTACCGTGAGTATGAAACGGTTATAAGAGATAATGATCATTATCGAAGATATACTACCCCATACTAAAATTAAACATTGTCCTCAATGTTTCCTAGCCTAAGACTTAAAAACCCCATACTAGAACTCAAAAAGTCTAATGCATAACTCAAGCCTGAAGAAAGTATCACAAAAATCTTAAGCCATTTATCAAGTGTGCTAAAAGATAAATGTTAGATGATAATAATCTTTAGGATATTGGATTTCCCCAAACTAATGGCAAGCAAAGGCTAGGAAGCTCGAGTGGACCGGGACAAAACACCGAACACGAGAGTCTTCAGAAAATTTGGGTCAATCCTGCAAACAATCACAAGTACAAACACAACAAGAATCGGAAAAGTACAAGCCTCCTCACATCACAACAGAAAAATAAGAAAGAAAATGGATAAGCATGGGGTGCCTCCCACGAAGCGCTTTGTTTTTGGTAACCGAGTCACATAGCTTGACTCGATCCCCGAATTCATTCGTCCTTGGAGAGAGTGTGGAGATCCTGGACTACCTTTGGTGGTAAGTCCCCTCCGAAGTAATGCTTCATACGATGACCATTCACCTTAAAGTTTGGACCATCGGGTTGAGATAACTCAATGGTTTCGTATGGAAAAACTTTGGTGATGGTGAAAGGTCCTGACCAACGAGTTTTAAGCTTTCCCGAGAATATCTTTAGACGAGAGTTGAAGAGTAAAACTCGATCACCAACATTGAAAATGCGGTTTTTGATCTTTGAGTCGTGAAGCTTCTTCGTCCTCTCTTTATAAATCAAAGAATTCTCGTAAGCTTGATCATGAAGCTCGTTAAGTTCATTTAGTTGAAGCTTCCGGTGATCACCTGCGGTTTTAAGATCGAAGTTAGCATGTTTCAAAAGCCCCAGTAATGCTTTATGCCTCCTAACTCAATCGGTAAATGGCAAGACTTTCCATAAACAAGCTTGTAAGGCGTACAACCAATCGGTGTCTTAAAAGCAGTACGAAATGTCCACAAAGCTTCATCTAATTTGTCAGACCATGAGGCATGGTTTTTTCAACTTTCTTTTTTAGAATACGTTTCAAACCTCGATTGGACACCTCCACTTGACCACTCGTTTGAGGGTGATAAGCGGTAGCTAGACGATGAGTAACTCCATACTTAGACATTACTTTAGTAAACTGATCGTTACAAAAATGGGTCCTACGATCGCTTATTATAGCTCTAGGTGTTCCAAATCGGGCAAATAGAGATTTTAAAAACTTCACTACAACTCTAGCATCATTTGTGGGGAGCGCGTTTGCTTTAACCCATTTTGAAAGATAATCAATGGCTATGAGGATGTATCTATTTCCTCTTAAAGACGGAAATGGTCCCATGAAATCGATACCCCATACATCGAAAATTTCATAAACTTGGATAGCGTTTTGAGGCATCTCATCTTGTTGTGAAATTTTGCCTTGTCTTTGACACGTATCACAAGATTTGATCATCGTATGGGCATCTCGATATATAGTAGGCCAAAAGAAACCGGCATCAAATACTTTTCGAGCGGTGAGATTGGCACTATGATGGCCCCCGGTGGGTCCTTCATGACAAGCTTTAAGGATTTCAAAAGTTTCTTGTCCATGAACACATCGTCGAATGATTTGATCCGCACAAGTAAGAAAAAGATAGGGATCGTCCCAGAAATAATGTTTAACATCCTTGAAAAACTTCCTTTTTTGTTGAGTTGACATTCCTTTGATGATAAAATTCCCCGCATGGTAATTTGCATAGTCCGCAAACCATGGGGTACTTTCACTAGAAATAACTCCAAGAGTTTCTAAAGGAAAATGTTCATTTATGTCTTTGTTTTCTAACACATCCTTATGAGGATTCTCAAGTCTAGATAAATGATCTGCCGCAAGGTTCTCACTTCCTTTTTTATCACGGATGGTGATATCAAATTCTTGTAGGAGAAGAACCCACCGGAGCAACCTCGGCTTAGCGTCTTGTTTGTTCATAAGGTATTTTAAAGCCGAGTGATCCGTATACACTATGCTTTTAGAAACAAGATATGGCCGAAACTTTTCAAAATCATACACAACGGCAAGCATTTCCTTTTCCGTGGTAGTGTAATGAATTTGAGCTTCTGTCATTGTCTTGCTAGCATAATGTATAGGCTGAAAGTGCTTCATCTTTCGTTGTCCTAAAACCGCACCAATCGCGAAATCACTTGCATCACACATGAGTTCGAAAGGTAGGTTCCAATCCGGGACAACTAAGATTGGAGCTTCGGTAAGCTTCTTTTAAAGAGTCTGAAAAGCATCAATACAATCCTTAGAAAACACAAAGGGTGTTTCTTTCTCAAGAAGGTAAGTCATTGGTCTAGCAATCTTAGAAAAATCTTGGATAAATCGTTGGTAAAAACCTGCATGACCTAAGAAATTCCTAACACCTTTTACGGTAGTTGGGTGAGGTAGCTTAGCGATAGCATCGACTTTAGCACGATCGACCTCAATTCCCGATTTTGAAATTTTATGCCCTAACACAATTCCTTTTTTACACATAAAGTGGCACTTCTCCTAATTAAGAACTAAATTCATGTCTTCACACCGTTTTAGCATCTTTTTCTAAATTGGAGAGGCACGAATCGAAACTATCCCCAAAAACCAAGAAATCATCCATAAACACTTCCATAGTCTTTTCGATCATATCATGGAATATGGCCCAAAAGTATAATATATTATAGTGTATTAATGTAATATAGTGTGTATAATATAATGTATAAAAAAAGCTACATCGGTTGTAACATCGAAATAAAAGTGAGCCTTCGGGTATATGACTTTAGTAAAATTTTGAGATACAAAAATAGGGAATAAGGGAGGAAAAGTAAGTACATAATTAGCTCTTATGAGTAGTGTTAGCATCATAACTTATATTTTGCAATGATCTTGTTTTTAAGCTTGGCTTGGAGAGGTGAAAGTCGGGGACGATGAATTTATCCATTTGGACACTTTTCAAGTGCTTTTTGTTCTATGATCCTAAAAGTTACCACTAAGGTAATGAAAACATACATTATGTCAACACAAGAATAAGTTGTAGTTAAGCAGTTAATTATTAAGAAAAATCATAAAAAAATAAAAAATCTTTAAAAATAAGAAATCGGGTGTTTTATAACTTGTGATCTTTTAGCTCTCTCAACAAAAATCTTTGCTACTTTTCAAAGGTTTAGTTTGGGGAAGTTTTGAGGTATTTGGTTATAAGGCATGTAATATTGCGTGAGGACACGCAATCGTTTAAGTTTT